>JAPYZC010005770.1:0-14766 GCA_030522665.1 Ichneumoninae sp. A BG-2022a | reverse complement strand
CACACATGTGTTTGAAATTTCAGAAACGGTTTATGTAAAAAAAGCTTCCAATACTGTTCATTAATTTTCAAACAAAATTTTTTTACAGTGTAGAATCTATCAGCTTGAGGATGGTTTCAGTTATTTTCGCGAAAACTGTGTTACCGACCTATCAATAACTGAGGATGCTCTTAACCGTCCGAGCATTACAGTAAACGCTACAATACATATGTCTATGCTCATCGATTCACCCGAGCCTCTCGTGCAAGTTCCCGTATGTTATTCGCTATACTCTCGAGCTAACATTTATACTCGTACGTAATCATAATAATAATAATAATTTGTTAATAACATATAATAAACTTCCGTTCTTCGCCTTAAAAACGTTTCTCCATCACCCGGAGTAACCCGAAACCCTGCAGACCCAAAGTATTAAAAAAAATATATTTTATAACCTCCAAAAATGTAATTATTTTTTTTTACACATTACAACTCCACATTGCCCTTTCTCTCGACCCAAGGGTACTCGCCGTAGTCGCGCAACTATTAAAAATTCGCTTTAAAAAAGTTGCTCTATCACCCGGAACAACCGTAAATCTTGCAGACCCAAAGTATTAAAAAAATTGATTTTAGAGCCTCTAAAAATGTAATTAAATTTTAAAAACATTACAATTCCACATTGCCCTTTTTCTCGGCCCAAGGGTTCTCGCTGTAGTCGTGCAAATATTGAAAACAAGCACTCGGCGGTATTGCAGTAAACACTATAATGTACGCGTCTATGCTCACAGACATGTCCGAGCACCTCGTGCGAGTTCCCACGTGTCATTCCCTCTACTCTCGAGCTAACATTTATACTCGTAGATAATAATAATAATAATAATTTTTTAATATCCTGTAATAAAGTCCGTTCTCCGCTTTAAGAAAAGTTGCTCCAGCACCCGGAACAACCCTAAACCCTGCAGACTCAAGATGGAATAAATATCGCGCGTATTAAGGGAGAGCGGGGCAAAATGGCACAGCGGGGTAAAACGGGATTTTCCATTGACTTTTGGATGGTGGCGATGGTGGTCCGTGGGGCAAAACGGGCTTGAAAATCCGGATGTATCAGTGGGATAAAACGGGACATGCAACCATTATTGGAAAATTGAGTTTTGCCCTCAGTGTCCCGTTTTGCGCCACAGTCTCATTTTGCCCCGCTCTCCCCTAGACTTTGGGTCGGATATTATTAAGTGCAATCGCAGCCAAATATCTCGAACACGAACTTTCAAACGTCTCTTCTCTCTGAAACTCCGATCAAGACTGAAGTGAATCGATAATCTCTCCGTTTCTCATTTGTCATACCGAGCTATTCCGGTAATCTGTGTAATATCGTGTGTCTCGGTCCATCCTCGTCTCTATATTCGTTACAGTACTTAAAAAGAGAATTTTAGATCCTAAAATCATTTTTGATGTTTTCATTTAGACACAAAAATGATTTTATTTCCTCCAAAAAATGTAATTCAATTAAAAAGATCCCAAACATTCTCGCTGCACCGAGGAAAAGAAATGGTTGAATTAAGCAAATGCGCGGAGACATCCGTTCTAAGGTGTATTCGGTTGGTATAACAAAAATGTTTATTCCAATCGACAAATTTTGAATAAATTGAAGCAAATAATCGTTTAACAAAACAATGTTTCATTTGTACCAAACGGATAACAGCTTTGAACGTACGTCACCGCCACTTTTGGTTAATCCAACCAATTAACACCTTCTCGAAAAACGCCACTTTATATCGCGGCCGGCCCGCACATAAACTGGCACTTTTCATGCATGAGTCGCAAGAAAAAAAATTTAGATCCTAAAATCATTTTTGATGTTTTCATTCAGACACAAAAATGATTTTATTTCCTCCAAAAAATGTAATGAAATTAAAAAGATTACAACCCAAACATTCTCGCTGCACCGAGGAAAAGAAATGGTTGAATTAAGCAAATGCGCGGAGACATCCGTTCTAAGGTGTATTCGGTTGGTATAACAAAAATCTTTATTTCAATCGAAAAAATGTCGAATAAATTGAAGCAAATAATAACAAAAAGCATGGTTTAACAAATCAATGCTTCATTTGTACCAAACGGATAACAGCTTTGATCGTACGTCACCGCGACTTTTGGTTAATCCAACATATGTTTTTCTCGGTGTGCACAAAAAATAATATCAGTTATTCAAGTAAAATTTGCTTGCGGGTTAAAAAAAAAAAAAAAAAACACGTTTCAATTCCACTTTCAATTAGTACAATTTCATAGCAGCTTAAAACGATAAAAGGTCACCTCAACAGTCTCGCCCACGTCGTTTCAATACCACATGTAATTCTATGAATCGAAAGTAGAATCGCAACAAGCATCTTTTCCTTCCGCGGTCCGCGAGCGAATTAGTTTCGTTCTCCAGTCGCGCGAACATTAAAAATAAGCACTCGGCTCTGTCGCAAGCAAACGCTATAATGTACGTGTCTACGCTCGCCGAGACGTCCGAGCTCCTCGCCCGAGTTCCTGCCTGTCATTCGCTCCGCTCCCGAGCTAACGTTCATACTCGTACATAATAATAACGCAAAGGATCGCCACGACAGCGACTATAACCACGTGCACACACACATCCCGCCACATAAGTACGTATTGCCTATGCATGTGCGTGTGCATATGCGCTGCATACACGGAGGGGCCGAGGAGGAGGGGGAGGCGAGCGAGGACGCTCGTAGTCCAAGGGTTGGAAAACGGGGTGGAGGAGGCGAGCCAGCGCAGCGGACGCGCGAGCTGCAGTGGTGCACCGCGGTCCTGACCGAACCCTCACACCGTCACACGTGCCCAGTGCGCCGTTCGGGCTTAAACTCTACAAAATATATATATACACCTATATATAAATATTATATGTATATGACATACATGTATATAACATATACATACATATATCCATATAATATATATATATATATATATATATATATATATATATATATATATATGTATGTATGTATGTATGTATGTATATATCGATAGAGAACGTACTGGCAGGTTGGAGAGGGTAGCCCGCAACGTGAAAATTAATAAAGGTACAATTAATAAAAATTACATATTTTTCATCTATCGGTGGCTCGGCGGGGGTGGTGCGGAGGGAGGGGGTGGCGACCGGACGAAGAGTGGGGGCGGGTGGGGGGGGGGGGTGGAGCGAATGGCGCGAGCACACCGTGGATTTTTTTCGAGTTCATTTCTTTCACTTCTTTTTTTCATTCCGTACTACCTATTAGCTCTACGGTCTTCCGAACCCCCTCCCCCCTTCCACCGCCCGACCAGCCTCCTCCGCATCCCCGGATTTCTACCCCCTTCCCCCCCACATCCTTCTTTCTTCGTAGCCACCCCGTCCACGATATAGCTCGCAACGGCATTTTCAGGAGGGATTTTTATCTCTCGCGTTCGCTTCTCTTCCAATATTATATCAGGCTATATATGGCTCGCAATTGCAGGAGGAAAGAATTTTTCTCAATCAATATTACGTTTTTTTATTCTATTTTTTTTTTCTTTTTTTTTTTCGTTGAAGCGTTAGATAAACGTTAATTTTTCGACGAGGCAAACGACTGACGAGTTATTGGATTTGAACGGAGTTACGGACGATTTTTACACGAGGCTTTTACGTTGTTTCGTACAGATGGTATTTCCGCCGACGAAATTCACCGGTCGCGGAGAGACCACGGAGAGGAAATCGCGGGCCGGATCAAGCGAACGTTATATTTCCTTACAGGGGATGTATTTGTGAAACAATTTTTATCGGGCATTGTTTTTTTATTTTTTTTTTATTTTTATAATAGCAAAACAAACACTCGATAAACGTATTTCGTAGTATCGCCGGACTCTCTGGAACGGTCGTTTCTGAAGAGATGGCCAATTCACTGGATCGAAATGAGCCAAGAGTAATTCCGACGATTCTTCATTTATTCTCGTAAATTTCGACATAAAAATTCTGAGAACCACCAAAGCATCGCAATCAAAGTTCTTCAAAAAAAATTTCATAGCGGTATTTGCAATTTTTTCTCGAACAAAAATTTAAGTGGATTTTTGTTCGAACGTTTAAATCCCCTCAAACACCCTCGTCCGGAGAATCGTCGGGCATTTAACAGAGCCTAATATTCCATTTTTATTCTTATTTTTATTTTCAACAGAAGAGACCTTGAATCCGAACGGTAGAACCTCGTTCTTTTCGCGAAACGTCTCGTCGAGAAATTAACCGAACGGTTAGAAAAAAAGAAAATTATTTTCCATGTTTACAACTTTTCATTTTCAACAGAAGAGACTTTGAACTCGGCCGGTAGAGCCTCGTTCTTTCCGTGAAACGTCTCGTCGAGAAATTTACCGAAAGGTTAAAAAAAAAAGAAAATTATTTTCAATTTTTTCAACTTTTCATTTTCAACCAGAGACTATAAATTCGACCGGTAGAGCCTCGTTCTTTCCGTGAAACGTCTCGTCGAGAAACTCACCGATCGGTTAAAAAAATAAAATTATTTTCAAGTTTCACAACTTCTCGTTTTCAACCGGAGACTTTGCCCTCGACCGGCAGAACCTCGTTCTTTCCGTAAAACGTCTCGTCGAGAAATTTACCGAACGTTAAAAAAAAAAAAGAAAATTATTTGCAATTTTTACAACTTTTCATTTTTAACAGACTTTGAATCCGACCGGTAGAACCTCGTTCTTTCCGCGAAACGTTCCATCGAGAGATTCGCCGAACGGTTAAAAAAAAAAAAAAAAAAATTATTTTTAATTTCTACAACTTTTCATTTTCAACAGGAGATTTTGAACTCGACCGGTAGAGCCTCGTTCTCTTCACGAAACGTTTCATCGAGAAATTCACCGAACAGAAAAAACAAAAACAAAAAAATTTCAAACTTTTTGTTTTCAAGAGAACAGACTTCGAGTTGGAGAACGGTAGGGACTTGATTGTTTTTTTGAAAGTTTGGCGAGGCTGGTGCGTGGAGAAACAAGTTCGCAGCGTTGGGGCAAACGGTTCTTTCGCCGAGCCGACGACGACGGCATCTCCCTCTTTGTGTAAGCCGGTTGATGCTACTGCCGCAGACCGCGTCGAGTGGCTCACCCACGTAAAAATACACTGTCCTTTGTACACGTTTGACTGGGCCGGGTATCGTGCATGGAGCCGTATGTAAATTGCGCGAGTGATGGAAGCCTCGTGGTGTAGAGAACCGAACGGGCACGGGCGCAGAGTGCAGGCCCCGATAGGCGGGAGCGAGAGACGGATAGGAAGGAAGGGTGTCACCACTTTCGGGCCGAAAATTGAGTTACTCCGCTCACCCGTCGACCTTCCCCGTTCGTCCATCCGCGGCAACGTTTTCATCGCCCCGTCCGGAAACCCCGGACACGCGGCAGCTATGGAAGGGCTTTATAGTCGTAAGTACCGCCGATGCATAAAGACAACCTAGCCGGGGTAGGCCATGCTATATTCCCGTCAGACACGCCTGCGGATGCACGTCCATCCCCGGTATACACGTACTCCTCGCACCGCTCGAGCCTTACCGGCGTAACCCTGTGTGGCCTCCCTCGAGTCTCTACACCCAGCGGGGCATATATCGAACCCGACGGAACCCCCGATCGATCCCCCTGCTGGCCGATCAATCGGAAACTTTTGCGATATTATATTTTACGTCACTGGCCGCGACAGCACGTGCTCAGCCTGTTGCCCTCCGATGCGCCGCGAAGAACTACCGGCGACCGGGAGCCCGGCCGACGAGAAATAAATTATCATCCTCGCGTCTGGGTCGCGGAGATGGTTCGAAGATTATTTGAACGACGAATTTGAGATTTTTTTACACCGAAGTGGGTTTTTTTATTTAATTTTTGTAATTTTCTAAAGGGTTTTGAAGGTTTTAAGGTTTTAAGGTTTCAAGGTTTTAAGGTTTTAAGGTTTTAAGGTTTTAAGGTTTTAAGGTTTTAAGGTTTTAAGGTTTTAAGGTTTAGGGGTTTTTAAGGATTTGGGGGTTTTTAAGAGTTTGGGGATTTTAAGGTTTGAAGGGTTTAAGGTTTTTTTTTAACTTTTAAGTTATATTTCTCACGGATGTGTTCAGGTTTTCATTCTTGCGTTTCGTTCTTCCTTTGCTTTTTCATCTGTCGGACCAATAATAATTAAAACGGCTTGGTCCGAACGAAATTTTTATTCGTCGATGTAAAATTGGTTTTTAAATGTGTGTCGAGCCTGGTGGTCGCTGATATGCCGCGGAGAATTATCGAGCACGTTTTCGAAAACGTAAGCTTCGAAAGATGAATTATTATCGCTCGTACCGTCTGTATCGCGAAATGTTGAATATTTAATCGAGACGTTTTTTGTTTTGTTTTTGAGGCAACTATACATTTTTCATGCACGTGACATTGTTAGACCTTCTCGAAATTCGCGAATTCGCTTCCCTTTAATATTTATCACATTGGAAAATCGGAAAATATTTCTTTATTTGTATATCGCTTCAAAATGAGTTAAAATTGGTTTTTTGCGTCTCTCGTCCGCATCGCGAAACATAGGAAATTCGTTCGACAGATGTAAATTTTGAACCACCCAGATGAAGGTTTTTATTTCTTTTTTATTTATATTTTTTCGGGAATGTAATTTCGAACCATATCGCATAATAAATTCGTTTCCTCGTGTTATTGATAACAATCGATAAAGAAGAAAAAAACTAAAAAAACATGCAGGCGCTATCGGATATTTACCGTCCGTCATTAGTATCCAAACTTAATTCACGATGTATTATTTATCATATTAACAATAATGAAAATAATCGGAAAGTCATTTTTTTCTGGATGTCTCTTAAAATGAGTAAAATCGGTTTTTTGCCTCTCTAGTCCGCATCCGCGAAACGTACGAGATTCGTTCGACAGATGTAAATTTTGTACCAACCAGACAAACGTTTTTATTTTTATTTATTTTTTCACGAATATAATTCCGAACTATCCCCCGCACAATGAATTCGTTTCCGCGTTGTATTGATAACAATCAATAATAAAAAAATACAAAATAAAAAAAAAACACAGAGGCTATCGGATATTTACCGTCCGTCATCACTGTCCAAAGTTAATCCACTAATATTGTCGTCTCAACTCCCTCCGATATTGCCTTTAATTATATCAACTCATGGACGAAACTGATGACGACTTATGAAGTGCCATAGCAATTATTTTTACCATTCTTTCGCGGGACATTAAGGTTTTCTCATCTCAGATCGAGGGCACCGGACCGTTTTGCCCCATGGTTTCGTTGTGACCAAGTTTACTTTATACATTCGATCCCTGATCTTGAAGGTTTCTCTGTCTGCAAGACTAAGAATATCCCTCAGTTTTGTGATAACAATCAATAACCCGTTTTATTGACAACAATCAATAACAAAAATACAAAATAAAACAAAAACGCAGAGGCTATCGGATATTTAACGTCCGTCATTACTGTCCAAAGTTAATCCACGAATATCGTCGTCTCAACTCCCTCCGATATTGCCCGTCGCAGTTTCCACCCTATATTTTTTATTATTTTCATTTTTCATCCGTCTATATGTAAAAACGCAAAAAAAGAAGCAAAGCGATGTATGATAAAAAAAAAAAAATTTTAATAAAAATAAAAAATTCCCCGCGCAACCGCGACGACGAACGAGCGGCTGCCGCGGACGAGGCCAGAGAGGCGAAAGAGTTGCATCGATGTACGTGCGGGGGAGGGACGTACGAGGGTGAGAGGAGGGTGCTCCGCGGAGCGATGGGAAACCGACGAAAGAACGGGCGATACGTATACGAGGGAGAAATAGCGCGCGGCGAATAACGTCGGCGTTGGACGTATGGATGGTTAAAAATATTGAGGCTCGATAGCCTCGCTGGATCGTATAGGTTTGAGTCGTGGGGTATGAGGAGGAATAGTAGGTGGACGACGACGAGCGTTATAGAGGGTGGAAAAGGTCCCTCCCCGACCCACCCCCGACCTCCCCCAACCCCCCCGAATGGCTCGCGTAACTCGGCTCGTTTTCCTCGCTTTCCTCTCACTCTGCCGATCTCTGCCTCCTCGGGAGCGACGCTGCACCTCCGACCAATCTCCCACCCCCCCCCCCTCACCCCCCCGCTCACTACCGCTGTTCGGAAAAATTTAATTACAAAAAAGTTTTGGCATTCCGTCAGTTTGGTTTAGCCACTGACTATATATAGAACGTTATAGTACGGATGGGTGGTGTATATATATATATATATTTATATATATATAATATATGTATATGTATGTATATATCAGGGATGGCAGAGAGAAACCTCGGTAAAATCCTCTCTTTTCCGTATACTTTCTCACTCGAGCACATAGAGCGTCCGCGGTAGGGTTCGCGTATCTGTGGTTTATTCCATCGAGCCGCGCTGGCCCCGGCGCCACCCTCTTCCAGCCTGACTCGCGGCCTTTGCAGCCCCCGCGAATCCCTTTCGAATCGTCTCCTCGCTGCTGGCGACCCGCAGTTGTACCGCGCGACCTAACAATCGTACAGCTGTGAGGTCCCGCTTCTCTGTGCACAGGCGTAATTTTACTGTACGGGGAGGGTAACAATTTTAGTGGGAAAACGCTCCGTAACGCTCACGAGAACCGGTAGTTTCTTGATCGACGAGGCCAAGTGCACGCGGCGGACGGGGGGGAGTGGGGCGATGTGAAAAAAACGGTAAAGTGGACTCGATAGGACGTAGGATCAGTGATATGTGGACTGGGTCACATTCACCACTTTTGATACCCTATGTATAATAAATAACAATATTGACCAAACTTAGTGTCAATCAGTTTATATTTTATATAAAAATACTCCCCAGGTCCATCGTGAAGATTTCCGAAGAATCGAAGAATTTTTGCGTATAGGACGTGTCACCTCACACACGTGTTTCAGGTTCACCACATCATATCTCGGGAACCGCTGGACGATTATGGTCGTCATTAGGCCCATTGGAAAGCTTGGGTCCGAATTATATCATAAAAGTGCCCTTGAAAATTCGATCCGATGCCTCGTTGCCGAGATCGAGCCGTCCGACAATTATCGCGTTAACTCACGCACGATCGAAAAATTTTGGATCGATCGCTGATCGAGATCATCGTACACAAGAATCCACCGACCGAATGTGTTCGGAATTAAGCGGATTGGAAAGCTTGGATAGACATTCTATAGTAAAAATCTTGTTATCGTTTGGATCCAATGATTTATTTGTGAGATAACATAGAGCAAAGAAATACTTCCGGCATTTTGGAGTATAACTACTTAGTAGCGTCCTTAGCTCGCTTAAAATTTTTTTTTAAGTACTTGGCGTCGAGCCGCTACCGCGTGTCTTAATTGGTAGCGTCCTTCGCTCGCTTAAAATTTTTTTTTTAAGTACTTGGCGTCGAGACGCTACAGCGTCTCTTGAAAATAAATAGAAGACATACTATTATATTAGCAAGGCTTTTGGTGGTCGCGCGCTCCCTTTGAGTGTCCCCAAAACTTACTTAGAATAGAGACTTAGAATAATCATGATCAGGAGCAGGAGTCAAAAACGTGGCATTTTCCGTAAAGTAACTGATAACATGATGGCCGTTTTTTTCCCGGAAAAAATGCACTGACCTTTCGCTAACTTTTCAGTGGCCAATTAAAAACTTTCCCTGCCCACACTTCTAACGACCTCCATTAAAAAAAATTAATGATGCAAATGAAAATGCATGATTATTGTATTAATGTTTAATTATATATTTTTTTCTTCAAAATGTTCCCCTTTTTTAAGGCTCCCTTTTATGTAGTTCTTATTTATTTACACAAGGTTCGGCGACGATTTACTTTTTCCCTGACCAATTTTGAAATTCCCTCACTTTTCCCGGTTTTCCCTGACCGCGTCCACCATGGATAAACAAATTTACACTGATAAAAATAATGCTGTTGAATCATTTAAACATTCGGGCAGGGGCGTTGAAATAAATATTTTTTCGGTCGAAAGAAAATATTTTAATGCCTCAATAATGTTCTGATGAAATCTTCAAAAAAATTGTTGAATTAACCAATTTTTTAGCTACACCAAAAAAATATCTGTTTGAATGTCCCCCGCCCGAATCTTTAGTTGATTCAACTATATACTTTTATCAGTGTAAAATGACACATCAGTCCCATCTCGACCCGACACTTCTCGACCGGTGATGCCAGATACCCCCACTCTTTTTTCTCTCTCGCCTATCTCATACGGTGTTCAAAAATTCCCTCCGAGGAAAATTGCCCTCCAACCTTACGTCACTGTTCTCGACCCCCTCCCCCCCACCCCTCTCTATAAAAGAACTTATAATATTTCAGGCTGAGTTCACCCAAGAGGACTTAGAATATTTCCCCCCCCCCCCCCCGGCGATTTAGAAAATTGCACCCCCTGTTTCAGTTGACTCTTGTCAAAGTGTTTCATTTGACCCCGGCCCTCCCGATTCTTGAACACGGCGGCAGCGGTGGCGAAATCTTTTTATACCATAACTATACATCTATCTGTAATAAAATATAAATATAATATTATTTTTTTTTTTTTTTTTTAATCCCCCTATAAATTTTTCGGCGTGAAATTTTTTAGTTGGAACCCCCCCCCCCCCCCCCCAAGGCGATTTAGAACATTGCACCCCCTGTTTCATTTGACCCTTATGAAAGTGTTTCAATTGACTCCGGCCTTCCCGATTCTTTAACACGACGTCAGCGGCGGCAAAATCTTTTTACATTATAGCTATACATCTATCTATAATATTATATGAAAATAATATTAATATAAATATATATTTTTTAATCACACTGATAATATTCAGGCGTGAAATTCGATAGTTGGAACCTCGCCCCCCAAGAATTGCTAGCACCGCTCCCCCCCCCGCCCCCCCCCCACGACGTAAACCCTCTCCCGCCCCCCCCCCCCCCCCCCGCGATAATAGTCAACATCCTCCGCTTTCTTATCGCATTACGCCTACAGTCCATTCCATCGATATCCACGACGTCATTCGGCCATTGTCAAGTCTCCTGTTTGGCGTCCAATGAAAGAAAAAAACGAGGATCAATTTTTTTTTTTTCAACGATCCGACTCAGAGTAACCGAGAAGGACGCCCAGACATATTCCACCGTTGGGTACACCGGGGCGTTGCGTCCCGATATCGTCGGCGAGCGTTGGAACGGCCAGAAAGACGGAGATGCCGCGAACGATCCGGGTACCAGAATGACGTGGAAGGGCTGCGAAGTCGCCCGTTCTCACCGTGCTGGATGCGGGAGCTGCGTTCGGGCTGCCTGGCTGGGCCGCGACTCGGGGCAGAGTATTCGTACAGTGAATGCATCGAGAAGGAAGGAGAGAAGGGTAGGAAACAGTGACAGGAGGCCGAGCACAGACAGGACGGGAGGAGAGAAAAAAAAAAAAAGAAAAAAAAAAAAGAAAAAAAAACATGAATATAGACGGCTATAGGTGGGCGCGATGAAAGTGGGTGGCACTGGTGCTCTCTTGCTGCTGCCGGTGGTGGAACGAGCGAGAGGAAAGATGAATCGCACGGTAGGTTGGAAGGTATAGACGAACGAAGGGTAAAGCGAGACGGCCGAATATGGCGAAGGACGGAAGGGAGGAAGAGGGAAAAAGGACGAGAGCGGAGAGAAGGACGAGGAGGCGGAG
The DNA here is from genome assembly GCA_030522665.1 of Ichneumoninae sp. A BG-2022a. Classification (NCBI taxonomy): domain Eukaryota; kingdom Metazoa; phylum Arthropoda; class Insecta; order Hymenoptera; family Ichneumonidae; species Ichneumoninae sp. A BG-2022a. The sequence goes on along the minus strand of JAPYZC010005770.1, from coordinate 3,123 downwards.
CAGGAGGACGGAGAGAGAGGAAGTTACGGGGAAGAGTACGAAAGAGAGCGGGAGGGAGCTGTAAAGATTGGCGGTCTCCCCCTCGACGACCACCCTCCGGTACCGCCACCGCGTCCACCCACGAACTGAGGACAAAAATCAATATGAACGTGTAGCCATTTCTCTTTAATCTGCCAGAGCGTACTACCACTAGGCTAGGCTGTCCTGGTACTCCGGCACTGGTACTGCCTCCTCCCGACCGCGGGCTCTACGCGGATACGGAGCAACACCCCGACCGCGAGGAAACGATCGGACACGCATCTCCCGTACCGCGAGATTCGGGTCTTCATTTTTTATGAGTTTCAAATTGATTTGGCGAACCGGAGATCCGTGTTAAGCGGGGCAGGAAAGGTTTGGGTTTGCAGTCGGGGTTGAGGCTGGTAGGGGAGGGTGGGGCATAATGGAACAGCGAGGCGGAAAGAGAATCTTTGGCACTCTTTCGCGGGACATTAAGGTTTTGTGTCGGATGGAGAGAGATGGACGGTTTTGCCCCACGGTACTGTTTTTTAACCGGTTGACGCTATGAGGTCGATCCCTGGTCTTGAGGAGTTTTCCTGTCTTGAGAGACGAAGATCACGCGGTTTTGGAAGAATCGACGGGTCGATGAACTCATGGGCGGAAGGGGGACAGTTGGACAGTTCCATAGCGATCATCTCTGCTAGGGTAAAAGTGGGGAATATAGCACGGTACATATATCATTGATTTACGTGTTAATCGAGGTGGGTCACATTCACCTCTTTTACCCTATTCGTTTGCTGGATATTAAGGTTTTCTGATGTCAAATCGAGGACGCTGGACCGTTTTGCCCCATGGTCTCGTTTTGATCAAGTTGACTCCATATATTAGATCGTTGGTCTTGAAGGTTCCTCTGTCTGAGAGACTAGGAATATCTCTTCGATTCGGACCAATCGCGAGGTCGGTGAACTCATGGGCGAAACTCGTGAAGACTTATGAAGTTCCACAGCAATTATTTTTACCATTCTTTCACGGGACATTAAGGTTTTCTCATCTCAGATCGAGGACACCGGACGCCCCATCGTTTCGTTTTGACCAAGTTTACTTTATGCATCTGATTCTTGGTCTTGAGAGTTTCTCTGCCTGAGAGTAAGCATATCTCTTAGTTTCGGAACACTTGCGGGGTCGATGAACTCATGGGCGAAAGGGAGGAAGATTTATGAAGTTCCATAGCAATTACTTTTACCATTCTTTCGCTAGACATTAAGGTTTTCTCATCTCAGATCGAGGACACCCGACCGTTTTGCCCCATGGTTTCGTTTTGACCAAGTTTACTTTACACGTTCGATCCTTGGTTTGAAGGTTTCTCTTTCTGCAAGACTAAGAATATCTCTTAGTTTTGGAATAATCACGAGGTCGATGAACTCATAGGGACATTAAGGTTTTCTGATCTCAGATCGAGGACACCGGACCGTTTTGACCCAGTCGACCCTATACGTTCGTCCTTGGTCTTGAGGACTTTCCCTGTCTGAGAAACTAGGGATATCACGGGGTTTTGGAGGAATCGACGGGTCGATGAACTCATGGGCGAAAAGGAGGAAGATTTATGAAGATCCATAACAATTACTTTTACCATTCTTTCGCTGGACATTAAGGTTTTCTCATCTCAGGTCGAGGACACCGGACCGTTTTGCCCCATGGTTCGTTTTGACCAAGTTTACTTTATACATTATACATCTGCTCCTTGGTCTTGAGAGTTTCTCTGTCTGCAAGACTAGGAATATCTCTTAGTTTCGGAACAATCGCGAGGTCGATGAACTCATAGAAATATTAAGGTTTTTTGATCTCAGATCGAGGACACCGGACCGTTTTGATCCAGTCGACCCTATACGTTCGTCCTTGGTCTTGAGGACTTTCCCTGTCTCAGAGACTAGGGATATCACGGGGTTTTGGAAGAATCAACGGGTCGATGACCTCTTAGCCGAAAGAGGTGACCAATTACACCATTCTATAGCGACGGAACACTAATTCGGTATAAATTTTGTAGGTACGCCCGGAGAAGTCCAATTATTCTCTCTCCGTCTCGTTGCAATCGATATAATTGTATCAATAACGGAGAACAAACGCGACGCGGGCCGATGCAGAATCGCGAACGGAAATCGGTGCAGGGACGCCCAAAATAGTAGCGGGAAGTGGAGAGAAGTAGAGTTTAGGGGGGGTCGGAGAGGGAGGTCGACGAGAAGACTGTGGCGGAATTAGGAGACGCGATTGCGGAAACGGCGCTTCAAGGATGACGCCTCTCTGTCTTTCTCCAGAGAAATCAGTTATTATCGGATCAATCGGAGAAAATCCTCGAGAGAGTAATCTCAAGATACTGCCCTTTTTTCCGCAACCTGCGCCAAATCGAATTTGCAAAGTAGAGAAGAGCTATCGTCTAAAATAAATCATCGTTGCAAAGTGTCGTCTTCGTGGAAAAGTCTTATCGATTAATTAGGCAGAACCTTGACCCTTCTCTCCGTCGAGTTCTCAACCCATTTGTCACTTTTATATTCTCGGTCACTTAAAATTCGTCAAATAGAAATAAGTACGCGATAAAACATTCTACACCGATTAAAAGGTTTGGTAATATCAAATAAGCAGCGGTCGCCGGTGACGAAGGAAACATTTTGATCGACTGAAAGAAATGTTTAGTTGATTGAACGAATATTTAGTCCTGCGACCGAATATTTAGTTGAATTGAGTGTTCTGTTATTGATTGTAAAAAAACATTTTTTTCAATCGACCAAACATTTTCTTCGCCACCCGCTACTGCAGCTTAGTTGATTTTACCAAAGCTGTTAATCTGTGTACATTCTACTTTGCGTCTAAATTCATTGTGAAAAAACGATCAGTTTTTCTTCTTGTTTTTGCAAGGGAAATCGTTAAGGACACGACCAACAGACGGACAAGTTTTTAGATAAAAAAAAACGATGTCTCCTGGGCACTCCAATATTACAATTTTTTTTTGTCACTCGTGCACGAATCGCGGCTCTTTACATGGCAGTCTTGCGAGCCGAAAGTGGCCTATTGCATGCCAGTTGTGAACCTGTGGTGAAATTACAGAGTCGCGCATGCGCAGTTCGCATTCCG
>JAPYZC010005768.1:0-15338 GCA_030522665.1 Ichneumoninae sp. A BG-2022a | reverse complement strand
TTATATATTATATATTATATATTATATATTATATATTATATATTATATATTATATATTATATATTATATATTATATATTATATATTATATATTATATTTAAAAAATCAATAAAATAAAAGTACTTAAATACAATATATTACATTGTATTTTATTATATTAAGTGACTGATAAATGACAGACAATCAAAACAGCATTTGGTTGTGCTTTGCCAGTCAGAGGGTCGGTAATTTAGCTTCACTGATCTGGACCGAAGAGTTATGTCTGTGTCGTCGAGATCGGAGAGACGAGACTCGAGAGAGGCAGTTTAATTGACCGAACGATTTTGTCCCATCAAGTCATTAAAGTACGTTGTCCGAGCATAATAATGGTGGAGTCTCCTGCGGAGAACGGATAAGGTACGCGAGAGCACGAAGTTGCGTTTGAGTTTCGGTTTTCATCATGGAGGCTTATTATCCAACGTAACGAAACGAGAGTCAACACTTCGCCCTAACAAGAGACGGAAAAGTTACATCGGAGATGCGGACGAACCTTAAGGGCACGTGAAATTCTGCGGTCTGTAATAAAAACTGTAATGCTATTCCTTTTTCATAGGCGCTGAAACTTTAGCGTTCGAAGAAAATAGGAGCCCACTATAGAATGGATAGAAGCCGTGACATTCCATTTCCTTTAGACAATAAAGTTTTAGCACCCTAGACAAAAACTGCAATGCAATTTTTATTACCGACTTTGTGCGGAACGGGCGGGTGGGCGGATATTTTACATCACCTTAAGGGCGCGTGAAAAACCGCGGTCGATAATAAAAACTGTAATGCAATTTTTTGTCAGAGGTGCTGAAAATTTAGCCTTCCAAGGATATTGGACCTCACTGGGGAATTGATAAACGCAGTAACATTCTATTTCGTTTAGACAGTAAGGTTTCAGCACCGTAGATAAAATTAGCCTTACAGTTTTTATTACCGACTGAGCGCGGAAGGAAAAGTCTTGCACATCACCTTAAAAACGCCAGTTAAGCTTGTTATCCAACATGACGAATTATCCATCAAGAATTGTCCAACAGAAAAGACCTTATTATAGAAAATAAATAAAAATTAATCGTGAAAAATTGCCAAAACTGGCGCATCAGCCCTAAACATAAAAAAGTTAAGTTCGAAAATTAAGCCCAAGTGACAAACCGCGGTCGATAATAAAAACTGTAATGCTGTTTCTTTTTTAAAGGTGCTGAAAATTTAGGATTCAAAGGAAATTGGAGCCCAATATAGAATTGATAGACGCAGCGGCATTCCATTTCCGTTGGGCAGTAAAGTTTCAGCACCCTAGACAAAAACTGCAACACAATTTTTATCCAGGGCTACATCGGAGATGCACAAACCTTATTATTGAAAATAAATAAAAATTAATCGTGAGAAATTGCCAAAACTGGTGCATCAGCCCTAAACATAAAAAAGTTAAATTCGAAAGTTAAGCCCAAGTGAAAAACCATAATAAAAAAAACTGTAATACTATATTTTTTTTTTTAAGGTGCTGAAAATGTAGGATTCAAAGGAAATTGGAGCCCAATGTAGAATTAATAAACGCAGGGGCATTCAATTTCCATTCCACAATAAAGCTTTCAGCACCGCAAAAAAAAAAGATCATCACAGTTTTTATTAGCGACTGAGTGCGGAAGGAAGAGTGTTTCGCGTCACCTTAAAAACGCCAGTAAGCTTATTCAACGAGGAAGATGAGAGGCGAGTTTTGAATTCCTCTCGAGCGGAGTGTGCACGAAGAAGGCGAGAGAACGAAGAAAACTGCAGAGGCCTACACCAGTGTCACGAGGGAATGCTTCCAGTATCCGGCACTCTTGAACTACGTGACCGGAATTCGTCGTGTGTCCGGCGAGAGACTCGCGAGGGATTACCTGGAAGCGTATTATGTACACACACCTCGACCGAGATCATTTCTTCCCTACCGTATAATACACTTCGTAACGTCAGCGGTTAATGGGTGAAACATCTCACGTTGCTGACTTTCCCGGGGAAAAGTAAATCGTTACAACTTCATCGGCGCATCGTCGCGGTCGGATCGAGACGGGACGATCGATTATATCGTTCCGGACGGACATAAAATTTATGCAAAAAATTTACTCGAAATATATAAAATTAGGTCGGACCCGTTAATTATTTGTACTATTGGCGAATAATTTGAACAATCATTTGCATCAAAAATAAAAAAAATTAAAGTGAATAAAAAAAAATTAACATAACAAAATTCGAGCATTTTTTCGATCTTTTTATTTTAAATAACTATTTTATTACTTAAATAATTAAACGTCTCGCCGTTTCGATTGGGTCGTCCCGGAAGGAATTAAAGCTCATACTAATAATAAATAAACGCTCCTCCGAACAATCATTTCCATCAAGTTTAAAAAAAAAGTTAAATAAAAAATAAATAAATAACAAAAAATGCCCCCAATTTTTCGAATCTTTTTTTATTTTAAATAATTATTTTCCTACTTAAACAATTAAACGTCTCGCCGTTTCGATTGGGTCGTCCCGGAAGGAATTAAAGCTCATACTAATAACAAATAAACGCTCCTCCGAACAATCATTTCCATCAAGTATAAAAAAAAAGTTAAATAAAAAAAATAACAAAAAATGCCCCCAATTTTTCGAATAACGTTCCTACTGCGATTCTGCATAACGAAACTCGATAAACATCTCGCCCCGACCGAAAACGCGTCCCGGACGGTGAGCAGGTGTTGCGAAACGTATCTTCCTTTTTTTCCCAATATAAATAAACCAGGTCTCGCATAAATTTCTCCGCGATGAATTTCTCGTTCGATTCGGCTCGGTGCCCGAATATATCGAGAGGTGTCGCCAATCTTCTCGATTTCCTTCATTTTTATTACGTCCCATATTGCCGAAGCGAGATTCCACGAGCGGAGGATAAAAACAACGAGCTTTCGCGGAATCGCGGAAAACAAGCTCGCGAATCGTTTAATAGAAAAAATAAAAAATAAAAAATAAATTAAAAGTGGAAGCGAGCGCCGGAGGGAGGAGACGGTACAAGCCGGGGTTGCTGGCCCGATCGTTGATGAGACACGACGAGCGCGAGAGCCGGGAAGATGCGCCAGCCGGCTCTCTCTATGCCTTCTCCGCAGCGTGAAATGCATTATGCATTCACGGCGGTGCAGCTACTTCCTCTCTATCGTTCCCGTTCCGCACCTTCGTCATATATTTCCCCGTCTTCTTTATACCGCTCTCGGCGACTCTCCGCACGACGCCTATGGAACGTGCCACGACGAAAGGGCTTTAATTAGAGAACGAGAAGAGAGAAGCAATTATTCGTGCCCGTGTGATTTTACGGTATTCGCCTCACGGCAACCCCGGGGACACTTGTGCGCCCAACATCCATCCATCCATCCCCGGAGAAATAATAGTCGTCGAGAAAATACTTATGAATAATTGATTGACCCTTCGACGGTCAGCGGGATGAGAAACGGCTCTTTCCAATTGAATTACAATTCATATTTTTTTAAGGTAAATCTTTTCTTTTTTTTTTTTTTACTTTGGACTTTTGTATAGTATTTTATTTTTAGGGCTGATGCATCACGATTTATCACGACTTATTTTCTATTATTTTTCTTCAACAATTATGTAAAATATTAATATTGGAATAATAAATAACGGTAAGGTATTCGTGTCGATCTTCAAATTATCTGTGCGATATATTTTTTTTCTTTTTATGTTATTTAGAGTTTTGTCGTTTTAAACCAGATTTTCAAAATATATATTTTTTTCTCCGCGTTTCGTCATCGGACGCACAAAAAATGTATTAGTGACTAGTGACCCAGTAACAAGAAGGGTTAATCGAATTAGCGGATATTCGGGCGTAATAACAAAAAAAACCGGCCGTACGTAAACGCCACAGAATCTCAAAAAATGAATGCGGTTTTAAAAATATATTTATATATATATATATATATATATATATATATATATATAAGTTTACTTTCTGCTCTAAAAAAAATCAAATAAAAGAACACAATTTGCGGACGCGAACGCGCATGCAGATAACTCGCTGGATTTTTTTTTGTTTCTATTCGCTTTTACTCCGTTCGAACCGGGACCTCGAACTTGATCCGTAAAACTGAATAATATTTTTCTCCGCGTCGCGACAAACCGGGAGAAAAATATGGTGAGCAGTGTGCGCGGTTTAACGTTCACTGTTTGTCTGGCTATGTGCAGGCATTCGTAAATTGGAAGAGTCCGGGCTTCCAATTCCGTCGGGGCAGCCGCGGCTGGTACGAAACTCGATACCCATACGCCCACCGATTTATCGATAAAAAATATTTACGCACCGGCCGCCCGAGAGCTGGAATCGTTTCGCTATCGAGCAATTTTATTTATCTCATTTTTTTTCTTATTCTTAAAAAAAAAATCGATTCCCTTATACGTCAACTTTGTATTCATCGTTGTACACAATAAAAAAAAAGTTTTGTATGTTTTACAAGGAAAAAGAAACTAAATTTAACAGAAGAAAAAATTCCGACCCTTGCGAACAAGAAATGTTTGCAAGATGTATAAAACTTTTATGCTGCGCAAGAGCGATTTTATTGTCCCACTTTTATCCGAGTTTACTGTGTGCACATTTTTTTTCTTTTTTTTAGCAGACCAAGAAACTACAATGTTGAAAACTCACGAATGGACCAGCCCGCGAAGTAACTTTGAAAATTTAACACCCGAGAATTCCAGGATCTCTCGCGTATCACCTGGCGAAAGGAAGTTCGCCCCCTCGGGGCTCAGTTCCCAAGTTCATTTGTTAGCGAATAACTCCGAGTTCCGACGATGGAAGTGCACACCGACGGACGGCCGAATTGTTCGCGAATCACATATTTTCCGCGCCGGTGAACAAGAATTTAATTATGGACAGATCTGCCTCGGGACATTTTTTATTATTTTTTTGATCTATTATTATTATTATTATTATTATTATTTATTTTTTATTATATTTTAATGCAAATCCTGATATTTTCCGAAATGAAAATGGTCAATATTATGGACAAACCAGCCCCGGGACATTTTTTATAATTTTTTTTATCGCTTATTATTATTGGTCTGTTTTTAATTGTTTTAATTTTTTTATTGTAGTTGAATAAAAACCGGATATTTTATAATATGAAAATGGTCAATACTATGAAATGGACTTTGTAAATCAGTGCATCGCATTGTGGGGAATTGGAAGAGGCGTTTTTGTGATGGAACGACAGAGTTTTGCAACGAACGAAAATTTACGGAAATATATCTGTAGAGGTTTCTACTAAATCCGAACGAATGTGCCCGCGAACCGACGCGAGCTATCGATTTCTCATGGTTTCTCGATGCAGCATGTACATGCAACATACAGCGCCGTGCAACAAAGTTTCCCTCGAGCCATTTGCTCTGATATTCGTTTACCGTGATCTACGACAACTATCGACGGCGTATCGTACATTTTTATTTTATCTTTTTCACCCGCCCCATTCTTTCCAGTAAAATCGAAGACCGGCCGGGACTGGTCAAGAACATTGCGAAAATATATTTTCTTTCCCCGTTAAATCGATGAATTCCCATTAAATTATTTACAGCTTTTAAAAATGTTTATTGTCAATAAAAAAAAAAAAAATACATTTTTGTTTGCCTCAAGTCGACAAATTCTTCCTTGAATAATTTGTCACTTTAAACATTTTTCTTTTTCATCGAACAAGAAAATTAAATACGTTTAATTAATTTTTCTTTTTTTCCTAAAATTGATTTTCTCTTCCTCCATAAAATATTTCCAGCTTTTTTTAATCGACCCCGACAGTGAGTCAATTAAATCGTGCGGTAGCGTGAGGAGGGCGTCGCACCAGAGCGATGGTAATTAAAGACCTTAAATCAAAGAACTTCCCTTAAATAATTTTTAGATTTAAAAAATGTTCATCATCAATAAAAAAAATGATAAAACGTTTTTAATTTTTGCCTCAAGTCGATGAACTCTCCTTAAATGATTTTCAACTTAAAACAAATTTTCATTATCTAGAAAAAAAATGAATACGTTTGATTTTTATATTTACTCTTTAAATGGGTCTCTTCTTCCCTCTTAAAATATGTTCAGCTTTTTTTTGACGACCCCGACAGTGAGTCAATTAAATCGTGCGGTAGCGTGCGGAGGGCGTCGCACCAGTGCGATGGTAATCGAAGACGGCTTAATACGTTCCGTGCGTCGAACCGTGAAAGATGCGGTCAAGCCGGATCCCTCTCGCTCCCGAGGGAGAGGCGCTCTCTGCATCGAACCCTCTGCATTAAACGCCGCGAGGCGTCTGCGCTATATGCGAGTGGCGATTCGGCGAGCGATGGACTCGGTTCCTCGAACACACGCACGCACACATAATCGCCAGACATCGCCGTTAGCGTCATCAGCCGCAGCATCAAACGGCGGAGGATGCCACGCGTCGAAAATAACCCTTTCGCCCTCGCGGAAGCGCGACGCCCGCTCGATCGGAGACCGCCGTCCGTTCTGCTATAGGCGTCGTCTTCTCTCCCGGACTTACAGTCTCGCGCAACATCTTCGGCGCTCTTTCGGATATCAGACTCTGACTCGAATAGCAATTAAGGAGGTTGGAGCGAGTGTTGTTCATTTCGCCTAAATTCGAGAAATTCGGGCAAAATTCGAGAAATTCGGGCAAGAATTGCAAACACTTCCCAATGTTATAAAAATCTGAAAAAATTCATACGTATTCCGAAAAATGAACGAATCATTTTTAATTTTTAAAAATGTGAGTTACCACATATTTTGATGAACCATGTTTTTCAACAATTTGTTAATAACATTTTGAAGTTATTATTATGCAAAATGAATCGTTTCAGTGCCTATAATAAGTATACATTTTTTCAGATTTTTATAACATTGGGAAGTGTTTGCAATTCTTGCCCGAATTTCTCGAATTCAGCCAAAATGAACACCACTCGCTCCAACCTCCTTAAATAGTCGGTTCGAAAGGCTCTCATTGTGTCAACGCGAAACGCTAAACTTCTATCGGAGTTGACTGGACGAAAACCGGCTATAAAATATTTTCGAAAGATATATTTTGAAAATACATTAAATTCGGCGTTTTTGTATTATCGATATATCGAATATCAGAAATCAAATATATTGGAAATGTACTACGGCGTTTTTTGATTTTTTTTATATTTTTGATTTTTTTTATATAAAATGTTCATATCGCTTTCTCGCAACGTTTCTTCATTCGCGATACTTTACCTATGAGAAAGCCAAAAATACAGAAAATGCTTTCTCGTAAAAATATCTTTGAAAATAAAGGAAAATTATTAGAACGCGATAAATTTCAATTGTCAATTTTTTTTGTACTATCGATATATTAAGCACATATATTAGGGTATATTTGCAGAAATATGTACAATGTAATGGAAATGTGCTTATAGACTTTTCGGCAACATAGTACTAATGCTAAAAATGATACTAATGCGAAAAAAAACTTTTTCTGAAGAGGGTGAGTTTGCAACCACGCGAAAAACTTTTTGGTACGAATATCCAAACAAATTTTCTCACCGAGTGATATAAAATAATTTAATATGTCATCGTTATATATTTTTTTTTATTAAATATTATGTATGGCAAAATAGTTATCTTCCAAAAAAAAAAATTTGGGTTTCAAAAGGTGTAATAATTTTATGAAAAAAACACCAAATTTATAAATCGTGCTAAAGACTTTTCTGGACCAGCCGAAACGATGAAATTGGATTCATTTGTTTTCTTTACGTAGCCTAACCTGTGTTATTCGCCCACGCTCCCCTGAGCGAAAATAACAGAGAGAAGCGACTGGACGAGAAGGCCAGGGTTCGACAACCGTCCGATCAACAGCGGCGAAATTAGAGTGTGAACTTCGTGAGAGAGGAAAAACAGAGGAAAGAAAAAAAAGGAAAAGAGCAGAAGAGCGAAGAAGCGAGAGGATGCGAAGAGGCTATAGAGCAAGCTTAAAAATAACCGGGTTGCTCCTGTCCATTCCGCGTTGCTTAAACTATCTCTTCGCTACTTCCTCGTCGTTTCTTACGTCTACAAACTCGCCCCTCGTTACAACATAACGGAATGGAGTAACGAATTTTTATTTATTTATTTTAACTCCCCAAACGTGGCCAAAAAATAGTGCGTTTTTATTAAATTAAATTTACCGAAAACTGCGAATATCTTTTATATATGTAGTTGATATTTTCGGAGTTTATGTATTGGTGTGTAAATCGATTATGTGTTGGGTGTGAAAAAACCAATTGGGAATAAAAATTAGTCCACATTAAATTTACCGCTGTTTAATCGAAATTATTAAAACAAAAATCGATGAATCTTGAAAATTGGTTCGGTTATTACGACGGTCGGAAGGGGAAAACTCGATGGTAATATCCGGTAATTTTACGCGTGCATTTTCACCGGAGGGCCCCTCGTAAACATTTGCCTCCCCCCTCGACTGCCGTTCCCTGAGTCTGCAAACTCTTCTTTCTGTTTGTCCACCGCACGAGGGAAATTACGCGATTTAATTTAAATTTGATTTACCACAATCGAAGCACAATTTAATTAAATTAAATTGAGAATTATAATTATCATAGCAGCGAAGCGTTGGATCGTGAAATTTATTCGCTTCGTTATGGCGACGATATCGTCGGAAAATTCCCGATGGTACTTTAATTTTTTCCATCCACCACATGAGAGAAATTATGCGATATAATTATGTTAATTAAAAATAACAATTATCATAAGAAGCGAAGCGATGGATCGTGAAATTTATTTTCCTCCTTACTGCGACGAGTGTCGAGGGAAAAGTCCTGATGGTACTTTTTTCTTTCCTGATACACTCGAGAGAAATTATCCGATTTATTTTTACACATGAATTGCAATTTAATTAAGTTGAATAAAAAATTATAATTATCATGACAGCAAGCGACAGATCGGGAAAATTATTCGCCTCGTTATTGCCACAATATCGAGAAAAAACTTCCCACCCAACTTTTTTTTTCATTCACCTCACGAGAGAAATTGTGCGATTTTACATAAATTTGATTTATCACAATCGAATCACAGTTTAATAAAATCGAATAAAATGCAATAAATCATGCGATTTAATCAAAATTTGATTTACCACAATAGAACCACAATTAAATTTAAATAAAAAAAAAATTATAAATATCATAAAAGCGCGTCAATGTATATCGAAAATTATTATATCGATGGAAAACTCCGGACGGTACAATCCAGTAACTTTATGCATACATTTCGACTCCTGCGGCTCTCGTAAACATTCGCCTCTCTCCCGAGATCGCTGCTGCTGCGCATCGCACACACGTGCAATGGATATAATATATTATAGGTGTGCAATACGCGCAGTCAGAGAGCCGAACTCTGTGTTGCCGTGGAATTCAAACTAAAAGCCGACGCACGTGGTATCCCACCGGGAACTGCATACCTCGGCGGATATACGTACTGTAGCGTAAATGCATCGCGCGGAAAGGCAGCAGCGTTGTGTTATTCGTTCGCGAGAGTGAACGAAAAAAAAATGTTTAAATAAAAAAAAATAAAAAAACGAAACCTTTTAAACGCCGGCAACAGCCGTTGCGTTTATTTTCTCGTACGTAAATCACGGAAACTATTGTCCGCGAGGTGAAAACAACGAATAATATATGGCAACGAGAGTCGAGAGAGTCGCTCGTTGAATAAAAAAAAAATAATAATAATTGCCTTCGAGCGAAAATTCCGCTAGAGAAAATAAATAAAAATATGGAAGCATAATAAGGAATGATAATTTAGATTGGATTTTTTTGCGCAAACGAGCGTTTTGTGACTCACCGAGTAAACTAGTCGCAGCTCAATTCGCCGGCTGTCGAGTAATGATCGAGTTATTATTGTTTTATTTAACTAAAAATAAATATTATATTTTTTAATAATTTTCCAAATTTTTTGTGAGAACGCACTTTCTTTGGTTTTTTCAATTTCGATTTTTTTTTTTGTTCGATTCGAGGGAAGGAGTTGATTGGAGTATCTGCGCCTTGCGTCAAATAATTGGACTAACGTGGGCGAGATTTAACCGAGACGTAGGGGCGTCGCGGCGCAGTCGACTCTCGGACTGTCGGAAATTCCGTTCTCGCTGGCACCGAGACGGCCGATTCACTGCGGTCCCCGGTGCTGATGCGATGCTTCGACTCTGCCACGGCCGCCACTCATGCTGCCAGCAGTGGCCAACACTGCCTAGGACAATATTAGAATCGCCGTATCGTACGTCCGGCTCGGATGTGAGTGTATATGTGAATCTGCCGTGAGGGAGACATCGGGGCGCTGCGGATAAGCGGGCAATATGGGTCAACGCGATCACAACACATTTAGAGGCTAATATATATTAAGATCTAAGGGAAAAAGAATCAAAGTTGACTCATTTTATAAACCTAAATTGGAATAATTTTTTTATAATTGAATCCGCGTGTGGGCAACTTGAGATTTTGAGGCAGAGTTCAGCGACGTTGTCATATAGATATACATTTCAAAATTCTACCTATTTTTCTTACTATTATACTATCATTCTATTCAGAAAACGACCTATTTTTTTAAACAAAAAAGTTAAAAAAAAACATTAATTCAAAGTTGGCGCATTTTAGAAATCTAAAGTGGAAGATTTTTTTTTTATATAATCTTATCCACGTGTGGGCTATTTGAGATTTGGAGGCAGAGTTTCAGCGGCGCCGTCATATACATACACATTGAAAAATTAAAAAAAACGACCTATTTTCTTAGAAACCAAAAAGTAAAATAAAATAATTTGGATCAGATTTGTATTATATCAGATGAATGAGATAAGTTCGAGGTTGTCTTACGAAATTGGCAATGTTTGATCGAGTGGTTCAAAGGATACTTTAATTACTTCAATATTTACTACTTTACCCTATCATTTTAATTACTACTTACAGCCATATTTACACATGGTAGAAGTATACCAGCGCCCTAGAAACTTTAAATGGTCCCTTAAAGCCCTTCAGCTCAGTAAAATAAAAGCTGTTTATTTTCCGTCGAAACAACATAAAATCGACATTGAGTGCTTCCCGTAGCTCGCATTAAGCTCCGCTGTCCGAAAGATAATGCAGCCTGATTGGCTTAATTTAATTTCGTTAATTCCGTTAATTTATCACTAATCTGCGATGCATCGAATGTTGCTAGTCTTGATGAGCCGATAGCGAACGAAGCCCCCATTGATTGTCCGATAGCACGAAGCTCCGGTTCGATTAATTCAACTACTCTATGTGAATAACGGAATTGATTGATTGATTGATTGATTGAATTATTTATTCATTGATTGATTTATTTATTTATTTATTTACTTATTTAATTATTTACTTACTTCTTTACTGCCATTTTACTGTCTGCTTTATTGAAAACAATATTTTATTTAATGAAAATGTCCCTTCAAGATTATAGAGAAAATATGTTGTAGCCCGAATGAAGCGCCGCTGTCAGTAGTATGATTAAGTCAATCGCATTGATTTCTCGCCGATCCGCGATGCGCCGAGTATTGCGAGTCCCGACGAGCCGATAGCGAACGAAGCCCGGATTGATTGTCCGATAGCACGAATCTCCGGCGCGATTAATTCGGCTACTCTGCGCGAATAACGGAATTGCGTTGCTCGCGGAATTGGCAACGACAGGGTTGGAGTTTGATGAGCTTCGGGATCGGTTCGGTGTTAGTTATGGGTCAAGAACCCATTATTAGGCACACAGCGAGAATATACATAGACGGAGTATGGTAAAGTATGCGCGGCGGCCGATTTAACACTCGAAACGTTCGAGGCTTCTCGAGGCGGATCGACACCGGTGGGACATGGGTTTCGTGCCGTCTGGTCGCGGAACAGCGGCGGCTGGGAGTTCCATTACATCGAAGTGATTCGCGGCACGCGCGGACGCCGAGAGAAATCCGTGATGGAATTTCCATCGGCTGCTAGACCGCAGCGACTCCGATGGGACGGGAGACGAAGAACACGGAACGAGTCTGTAACTCGTTCGAGACTTGTCTATAACAGTATAATGGTTTTCCGTTCCGTTTACGTCTGCTTCGAAGGATATAAGCGATACTAAAAGGAACAAACGTTTGGGGCATTTAAATCTTTATTTTTTATTTTTTATTTTTTTTTATGTTCTACGTCGAGATTTTTAGTAAAAGAAATTAAAATTAAAAAAATGAAAATGAGGTACCATTTTAATTGCTTGAAAACGAGGCACTTGACGTTTACGATAAATTTAGTCTGTAACTCGTTCGAGACTCGATTATAAGAGTAATAATAATTTTCCGTTCCATTTACGTCTGTTTCGAAGGATATAAGCGATACTAAAAGGAACAAACGTTTGGGGTATTTAAATCTTAATTTTTTATTTTTTTTTGTTTTTTTTTTTTTTATGTTCAACGTCGCGATTTCCGGTAAAATAAATACAAATGAAAAAAATGGAAATGAGGTACCATTTTAATTGCTTAAATACGAAGCACTTGACGTTCACGATAAATTTAGTCTGTAACTCGTTCGAGGCTCGATTATAAGAGTAATAATCATTTTCCGTTCCATTTACGTCTGTTTCCAAGGATATAAGCGATACTAAAAGGAACGAACGTTTGGGGCATTTGAATCTTTATATGTCATTTTTTGTTTTTCTTTTATGTTCGACGTCCCGATTTCCGGTAAAAGAAATAAAAATGAAAAAAACGAAAATGAGGTACCATTTTAATTGCTTGAATATGAGGCACTTGACGATTTTAACCATTATGATAATTTAGTCTATAATTCATTCGAAACTCGTCTATAATATGATATAATAATTTTACAATAATTAACAAACTTAACGTTCCGGCACGTTTAAATCTTAATTGTAAATATATATTTTTAAAATATTTTATCTCCCGATTTACAATTAAAAAAAAAAGAAGACAATATAATCGGAAATTGCACTATGACAATGTATGATTTTAATTGCATGAATACGAGGCACTTAACGATTACGATAACTCAACGGGCTCGAGAATACTGGAGATAACAGGAATAAACGGAATAACGAAGGTAATAAAAGGAGTATCCACTTTCCCGATCTCGTTAACCCCGGAGAGGGTAGAGTACTACGCCGGATGGCGTAGTATTATCGTATGCACGTAGTTCGACCGCTTTTCGTGAAATATCTACACGTAGGTGGGACACAGAGAGAGAGATAGAGAGAGAGTCGTGACACTAGCGGATCGGGGATTATCGACTCCGATACATACATATATGTACATAATCGTACGTATATCTATCGACGCGCGCACACAGGTGATCTTGATGTACGAGGCAAGGATGTGGGTGCAGCTGCACGCGCTTAATCGCCCGCGGGCAGGAGAGGGGAAGGGTCAGTTGGGCGCGGTTTTCGAGTTCACATTAATTTGATCGGATCGTTTGTACAAATAGCAGGAATTGGAGAAGAGGGTCGACAAAGTGGGTAAAGACGAACTTCAATTAACAAGATCTTTTTTCAGATACAATTATCCAATTGAATTTCAGCACATTAATTTCCTTAATTTGTAGTAAATTTAATATAAAAAAATTAATTAAATAAAAAGACAATGACCGAAGATACACGTTTTATTTTATCCCGGTCAATTTTTAATTTATACGCCATTTTGCCCCATATCTGCCGTATGCAGCCTGGTCCATTTTGCCACACGTCCGCGGTATGCAGCCTGGTCCATTTTGCCACATGTCCGCTGTATGCAGCGTGGTCCATTTTGCCACATGTCCGCTGTATGCAGCCTGGTCCATTTTGCCCCATGTCCATTGTATGCGGCCTAGTCCATTTTGCCTCGGTTTCCACCCCATAATGTGTGAAATATATCACTGTGGACGAGCACGTCCGTCAGACCCGGTGGCGGCGGTGCAGCCAGCGTTATCTACTAGCGTACAGAGTTCTCGTGACGCTATCACATCGCAAATTATAATAATTGTAATCTCGGTGTACGCACTCCGGCGGGTATGCAAAGATACCTGCTTGATTTTACCCATCTCGCCAAGTGGTCTAATGAATTTTTTTCACATTTAATTTTTTTCGTGTCCCATTTTACCCCATGCATACAGTACGCAGCCTGGTCCATCGTGCCCCAGTCTCCGCCCCGTAATGCACGGAACATATCAAAGTGGACCAGCATGTCCGCCAGCTCCGGTCGCAGCCGCGCAGCCAACATTATCTACCCGCTTACAAAGTGACCGTGACACTATATACATCACAAATTATAATAATTGTAATCTCGGTGTACGCACTCTCCGGCGGGTGGTGTTGTCTGTACGGTAAACGTCGGGACTGGAATTAATTAGCAATGATTGCGGCCTCCCGGGTTTACCATACTACGACGGCGACGACGACGACGAGGAGACAAGCACTGTAGTATACCGCGCTCGTAACATCGTACAAACGTGCCGAGTTCTGGTCTCCACCGGAACACACGTGGTGCTGTCGCGACGAATGCCCGGCGCGGGCACACACTCGCGCTTGTATCGCACCCGCGCTCTCCGCCCGTCCCTCAGCCTTCATATTCCCCGCCGTGGCGCTTATTCGCGCTCGCACAGAGGCGTGTACGCCGCTCTTCGCCAGCCGCCGCGGCGGCGTACCTATATTACAACCGCCTCGCCGGCCAGCGTGCACGTTGGCGCACTCGCGAGGCACCGTGCGCCGGGAGAGTTCCGAGAGGAATTTACGACGCAGGACGAAGCCGCAGCCGGGCGGCATACGTGACCTCATGAGAGCGTGACCCCTTACTCAGCCACTGGAGAACACACGTCGCCTTGTCGATTTATAACTCGACTTTTGCCATGCTAATCCTGAAACATTGTTTCTCTCGCGTTCGCCGTACGAAGACCACACACGCTTCCGGCGGCCAACGAGAGCCTGGCTTCTGGAGCTTGTAATTGTTACAAAAATCGTCGAATCTGCACGAAACCTCGACGGACAGGTGGTCCACACTCCGACGTTTCGATTTCACTAGAAAGACGCCGAAAAATATTCATTTTCGGCCGAGTTACGAAGCCACAAAGTCAAAGATGCGGAAATAATCTTTCAAGGTCACGATCAAGAAATTCTAATTATCGACTTTGGTTACAAACGTCTCTGGCGCGTTTTTTTGCGTATTTTTTTATGAATTTTTCGTTCTATCGCTTGGTGCAAAATTCATATAATACGTCTTAAGGAAGTTGGAGCGAGTGGTGTTCATTTTGCCTAAATTCGAGAAATTCGGGCAAGAATTGCAAACACTTCCCAATGTTATAAAAATCTGAAAAAA
>JAPYZC010005766.1:0-16880 GCA_030522665.1 Ichneumoninae sp. A BG-2022a | reverse complement strand
CATGACGAGTTTCCGACACTATTTTTAAAACCGATTACTAAAATTGTTCATATCGCCTTACAGTAATATTTGTAATGTTTGTTTTAATTAATATTAATTCAAAATAAATTTGTTTCGATCCTCGGAAAATCGTGCGATCGACGATAAAGCGTGATAGATCGTCGAGTCTTTTTTTACGTAATCGGTAGATCGTTGCGGACCGACAGTTTCCGATTTTACAAGGATATTGCGTTTACTCTTTTATTAATTTATTTCCACCGACGGGCTGATCGTCCAGAAGCTTTCGCGGGCTCGAGTTTGTGATAGTCCATGACGAGTTTCGGACACTATTTTTAAAACCGATTACTAAAATTGTTCATATCGCCTTACAGTAATATTTGTAATGTTTGTTTTAATTAATATTAATTAAAAATAAATTTGTTTCGATCCTCGGAAAATCGTGCGATCGACGATAAAGCGTGATAGATCGTCGAGTCTTCTTTTACGTAATCGGTAGATCGTTGCGGACCGACAGTTTCCGATTTTACAAGGATATTGCGTTTACTCTTTTATTCATTTATTTCCACCGACGGGCTGATCGTCCGGAAGTTTTCGCGGGCTCGAGTTTGTGACAGTCCATGACGAGTTTCCGACACACCCAAAAAAAAAATTTATTTGATGGCCACCCTTTATTTGGTTTGAGTAAAATATTTATTTGATTTAAATAAATATTTATTTATATCGAGTGAATAGTTACTTAAATGAAATAAATATTTATTTAAATCGAATAAATATTTTACTTAAACCAAATAAACGGTGCCCTTCAAATAAATTATTTTTCTGGGTGCACTGTTTTGAAAACCGATTACTAAAATTGTTCATATCGCCTTACAGTAATGTTTGTAATGTTTGTTTTAATTAATATTAATTGAAAATAAATTTGTTTCGGTCCTCGGAAAATCATGCGATCGACGATAAAGCGTGATAGATCGACGAGTCTTTTTTTTTTACGTAATCAGTACATCGTTGCGGACCGATAGTTTCCGATTTTACAAGGAGATTGCGTTTACTCTTTTATTCATTTATTTCCACCGACACGGTCGGCGAGGGAGAGAAAGAGAGGATTGAGCCTTCGGAGCTGTTAATGCCACGGAGAGAAGACCTTGTCGACAGGATCGCGGCTATCCGGCGAGTCGTAAAGAGGATGACTAAACCGGTCAGACTATATTCGGACTCTCGGTCTCTCGCGACTGTACGACAGCCTCGTGCGCTATAAACCCCCTCCGACCGAAACGGCGAGGCGGTTATAGATTTATTCTTTTTTCGCCTCTTTTTGGCGGGTTGCCTGTTTTCTATAAAAAAAATATTTAAAAAATGAAAAAAAGGTCTTCGGTTCTTTTTATTTTTCACGATTATTCACTGTCCAAACTCCGCGTCGGAGCTAGCGGACTGTCACTGTATATACAGCCTTGCCGATGACGCTGGTTGTTATTCCGAGCGGAGTTCTAAGCGCTCGCGCGGTTCTATCATATTTATTATTATTATTGTTTTTTTTTATCTATTCTCGTTTATTGACCAGTGACATTTTTTTTGTCCTTTGAAGCGATTTGGGGTAATTCGGGGCGATTCGCAGCCGGTCGGTTCATAAGGTTGATTTGTACCTTCCAGGACGAGCCGATCGTCCGGGGACACAAGTTTGTGAAAACCGATAAAATTTTTTTTCATATCACCTTTCGGTAATATTTGTAATTTTTTTTTACTTAATATTGCAAATAAATTTCGAGCGGAGTTATGAACGCGCGCGCGCATGTAGCATATTCAATTATTCTCGTTTATTGAATACTTTAAAAAATTAACAAAAATCCTTTGAAACCATTTTGGGTGATTTGTGGTGATATGACCGATTTGCACCTTCCAGGCCGAGCTGATCGTTCAGGAGCTTTCGGGGACATAAGTTTGTGATAGCCGATGGCGAGGTACAGACACTGTTTTGAAAACCGATTAATTTTTTTTTTCATATCACCTTTCGGTAATATTTGTAAATTTTTTTACTCTATATTACAAATAAATTTGTGCTTCCGAGCGAAGTTATGAACGCGCGCGCACGCATGTAGCATATTCATCTATTCTCGTTTATTGAATAGTTTAAAAAATTAATAAAAATCCTTTGAAACCATTTTGGGTGATTTGTGGTGATATGACCGATTTGCACCTTCGAAGGCGAGCCGATCGTTCAGGAGCTTTCGGGGACATAACTTTGTGATAGCCGATGGCGAGGTTCAGACACTATTTTGGAATATGATTTATTTAAATTTCATATCACCTTTCGGTAATATTTGTGATTTTTTTAAAATACTAATTAAAAATAAATTTGCGCATCCGAGCGGCGTTCTAAATACGCCCGCGCATGTAGCATATTCATTACATTCTCGTTTATTGAACAGTGAAAAAAAATAAAATAAAAATCCTTCGAAATAATTTTGGTAATTCGGGGTGATATGGCCGATTTGTACCTTCCAGGACGGGCTGATCGTCCAGAAGCTTTCGGGGGCTCATTTGTGACAGCCCATGACGAGTTTCCGACACTATTTTGAAAACCGATTAATAAAATTGTTCATATCACCTTACAGTAATATTTGTAATGTTTGTTTTAATTAATATTAATTAAAAATAAATTTGTGCGTCCGAGCAAATTTCTAAACGCGGGCGCGCATGTAGCCTTTTTATTTTATTCTCGTTTATTGAAAAGTGAAAAAAAATTAATAAAAATCCTTTGAAATAATTTTGGTAATTCGGGGTGATATGGCCCATTTCTATCGTGCAGGGCGCGCATGTAGCGTTTTTATTCTATTCTCGTTTATTGAAAAGTGAAAAAAATTAATAAAAATCCTTTCAAATAATTTCGGTAATTCGGGGTGATATAGCTAATTTGTATCGTGCAGGCCGAGCCGATCGTCCAGGAGCTTTCAAGAGCTCATGTTTGTGCTAGCCTACGACAAGGTTCCGACACTATTTTCAAATCCCATTTCCAATTGGTTTTATATCACCTTTGCGTGATATTTGTGATTTTTTTTTGTTATATTAACCAAAAATAAATTTGTGCATCGATAATCAATCTTTTTCCAATTTTCTTATACAATCCGCGTTTTCGTCGCTGAACAAAAAAAATCCCAAGATCAAATCACCCGGCAATACCCTGCGCAGATCGACTCGGCGGGAACAGTGAAATAGAAAGTCAGCGTGTATGCGAATTTTCATAACCGACGCTCTTTATAGTCCTTCGACATTCGAGCACGATAATCTCACTGAAATATCACCCGCAATCGATGTCACCATTATTTAATAATTAAATCGCCCTATTTTTTAAACATTTTTCCCACATAACTATTTTCTAATAATAATAATAATAATAATAATAAAAAGTCACGAAAAGTCTCGAATTCGTGATTATTTTCTTACATAATAACCGGTCAAAAAAATCCAAACACAGTTCAAGTCCTCTAAAACAATCTCACCTCGATGATCGGCAGGGACAGAGTTAATCCAAATCGGCAATCACCCACAGATACGATAATACTCAGTTCCGTCGAAACGATAACTTTACTCGTCAAAAAGATTAAAAAAAAAAATTAAATAGAATAAAAAATAAACAAAAGTAAACAAATTCTAGAGCGCAAGAGAGTCAGTCGACGGACCGAATTCGGGGAGACCCGCCGGACGGAGATCGAGCGTGTACAGAGGCACCGACTGCCCAGAACTGGCCTCGTCTACTTCGCGTTTCTCTCCCACTGCCGATCTCTCGCACTCCGCGGCGTCGTCGTCTCACCGCGAGAGTGGCTAGACTCCCTCTCGCACACACACACACACCGGCGTGTCGATCTCGAAACTCGCCGCCCGCGCGTTTCACGCATTTACGCACTCACGCACGGCCAGCTCGGAGTCCGCACACGACTAAGCGCCGAAGCGACAGGCCGAAACCGCCGATCGGTCCGCACGGTCACGAGCGGCTGTTCGTGTGCGCGAGTGTGTTTGTGTGCGATGCACTGGTCGTGCGCTATTCCTACTGTGGCGTCGGTCTTCCTCCCACGTGAACACGCGGGGCCCTCGAGACTCCTTCCGAGCTCGGTCGAGCTGGGCAGATTTTTTCTTTTTTTTTCATCTCTAGCTCGGCTCATTCCGAGGTTCGTGGGCCGCCGCTGCGGCCCCGACCGATCGCCGATGCCGTTCCGCGATTATACAGCTGCAGAGCATCCCATGACGTCATCGCCTCGAACGAGACTCGTTCGCGGGCCCGACGGATTACCTCGGGATCTTGATTACTCTCCCGACGCTAATATTCGCCGGGCGTCCCGAGGAGAGAGGCGATTAATTCAATCAGCGAGTCGGGGCGAGTTTACGACGTCGAGGGAGTGTTCTGTGAATTTTACTCTTTTTTTTTGTCGTTAAGAACGCTTTTTGCGAAGCACTTCGGTACGACTTCCGGTGCGAGCCGTAAAGGGACTGTGCTCTATTTTTTTCGAAACGATTATTGTAATTGGAGATTTTTTTTGTTAATTAAAGTAACGAGTTTTGCAATCGTACGATAAGCGACGCATCAGTTACGAGGTTCTTGGAATAACATTGGTGAGGTAGCTGATTTTTTCGCAGCATGTCAAAGAAATATATAACTGAAATTCTTTTACGAATTTATACATTTATTTCATAATAAACGGAAAAAGCCGAATTACAAGTGTTTAGAATCACAGCGAGATTATGGCTTAAAGTAAAAATTAAAACTAAAATAATAACACAGTTTATTCATTTATTAATTTGAATACGAAAACGAGGCAGAAATAATAGTAACAATAATGACAAACATACGATTTAACAGCTCAAAAACGAATAACACAACAGTAAACATATTTGAAAATTTTCAACGCAAATGAACCTTTTATAACTCGATCACGCGATTTTTTCGAAACGATTATAATCGGAGATTTTTTTGTAAATTAAACTAACGAGTTTTGCAATCGTACAATAAGCGACTCATCAGTTACGACGTTCTTGGAATAACATTGTTGAGGTAGCTGAATTTTGTTACGTTCCGAAGCCGCAGCATATCAAAGAAATATATAACTGAAATTCTTTTACGAATTTATTCATTTATTTCATAATAAACGGAAAAAGGCGAATTACAAGTGTTTAGAATCACAGCAAGATAATGGCTTAAAGTAAAAATTAAAACTAAAATAATGACACAGTTTATTCATTTATTAATTTGAAAACGAAATCAAGGCAGAAATAATAGTAACAATAATGACAAACATACGATTTAACAGATCAAAAACGAATAACACAACAGTAAACACATTTGAAAATTTTCAACGCAAATGAACCTTTTATAACTCGTGTAGGATATTCCTTGCGTTCGATTAACATTTATGTATCGACCTGATTAGTTGATTATTCGTGATCTCGCGATATTCAAATTAGTTGAATTCCATTGAGCAACGTAGTAATCCATTCCGAGTTATTCCATTGAGTTCCATTGAGGAGAGGGGGAGCTACGTTCGAACAGTTGCGCTGGCGTTCCGGAGGCCAGCGAGACTCTGGAACGGATGCGGGGTCCATTCGCGGTAGAAGCGACTCGTCTCGAGGAGACAACATCGTAAAAGGTATTGCTCGGTCCTCAACGGCGTGACGTTCGTCATTGCCGACTCTTCGTGTCTCGCAAATATTGTCATTTTATTGTACGCAGCGCCTCTAAAGCCTGCGGACAACGCATCGTTGTGAACATACACATATATATGCATACGAAGCCACGGATCACGATTCCAACGAATTTAACGAAACTGAAAAATGATACACGCAGGACAAACCATTTGATTCCCTCGGAAACGCATTACGCGGAACTGCATCCAGGTCGGGTTGCAACGTCGGTAGTTTATACCGTCTTTGTAACCCGACACCGGTCACGGAAACTCTCCGACTCGATTGTGTTTCTCTCGTTGCGGTTATAGTGCGTTTACGATTGAGGTACGATGACCTGAGAAATTCTTCGACGAGGTTACTGATAAGGGAGGAAAGCAGATACGTTTGAAACAGTTTAAAAAACTATAACCTTTACATTCGAGAATTGATATACGATAAGATTGATAACGGAGAATGAAAAACTGTCGTGTCCAAACACGCGACGCGGATGTGATATTGGTAAAAACATCGCTCGCCATGCTTACGTAGGGGGCGGTGGCGCTCGGAAATAAAAAAAGCATCGATGTGCCGCTCTACACGTGGCTCGGTACTCTATGCTTGACTTCCGAGCGAACCATAACCTCCTCCGTATACCGCGTCAACAAATTATCAGTAACCGAGTCTCGTATCTGTTCCGCTGTTTTACGCGAGTCTATAATAATTAGGAAAATAATGACGGGGTCGCTAAATTCTGTGGTGAGCAACAGAAACAGAGATTGCTTCGCGTGCCGTCTCGTGAGCGGAGCTGGCCTCATCGGTGCTGGTCTCTACGTTTCTCATCATTCAAAGAAATTTAACAAAAACACTGGCAAGACGATAATGTTCTCCATAGCAAGTGGTACAAGAATTGTTTCAAGGGCACAGTAGATCGCTCGAGTCACAGTCAGAATTCTCAAGGATACGATTTTTTTTCGATTGATTTTTTTTTCAGTCCTCGTGTTACTGGGATCAGCGAGGATATTGGATCTGCCGCCGTTTAGAAAACAATTCAATCACGAGTGAAGAAACGAAGGTCGAGCGAACTTATTCACGAATTCGCAACGATATTTGTCGAAGTGACGAACGAACGAATGAAAGAGTTTATA
This sequence comes from Ichneumoninae sp. A BG-2022a, assembly GCA_030522665.1. Taxonomy (NCBI): domain Eukaryota; kingdom Metazoa; phylum Arthropoda; class Insecta; order Hymenoptera; family Ichneumonidae; species Ichneumoninae sp. A BG-2022a. The sequence continues at coordinate 10,086 of JAPYZC010005766.1, read as the reverse complement.
ATTTTTATAACAAAATACAGTGCTGGGAGTGAGAATTAGTTTTATTTAATACAACTATTAAACACGATGCCCCTTATTGAAAAGCAGTTATCAATCAAAAGCAGTAACGAAAATAAATTATATATTTTTTTACCGTAAAGAATCTATGGCAGATGACATTAAAGTCAGCGGGAACGCAAGCGCGAAGCCACGTTCTGAAGGGGGTAACACATCGGTGCCTAAATGCACAAGAAGTTTGCAGTACCATCTGAATAAAAACGGAATGTAGGCCAGACGATAGGCCCGACATGCGCTCGTATGCGTGGCCCAACCAATGAGTGCTTGGCGTTTTCAGACAGCGATCTCTGATTGGTTGGGTAACTTACCGGTGTGTTGTGGAGAGAAAGTGTAAAGTGGAGTTTGACGAAAATAATTTTTTTGGTCGAAACGCCTGCGGTTGTTAATGTTCTATAATCAGTTCATCCAGTAATCAGCATAGTAAAAATATCCAAAGGAAAAAAATTATTTTCGCAAAAAATTATTATTCTCCGTGGTGTTTGTGTTGAAACAATCTTGTTTCCGATCTTTTACGGCGGGAATGCGAATTGTGTTCTATCGTTTCGCCTATTAAATCGCATGATATTTTTACATATTATGCGCCTTACATTCCGTTTTTAGACAAATGGCACTGAAAGCGTTTTGGGCATTCGAGCATTTATAAATTATCTACCTCTCTCGGATATTAGCATCAGCACAGCACTCTTTCAATCTTACCCGGAGTAAGTTTCTGAGATTTATAAAATTATCCATACAACTTTAAATAAAAAATGTGCAATTTATATCTTTCAATTGGTAGTCGTTTAGTGGTGATTGGAAACTAACATAAACATTCGGTGATCAATCGTTTAATTACACGAATAAAAATAAATAAATAAGACCCAAAGTGGGCCAATCACTACTGTTATTCGCCAAATTGCTTCGCATTGGGCTCATTCAATGTAGAATTGTTTGATGGTCAAAGATAATATAATTAAAACGTTTGGTGGTTACTCGTTCGGTTAAAAAAATGTAATAAAACTAAGTGCGTCTCAGGATGAGAGTTTATTAGTGCGTAGAACGCTAGTGACCATAGCTCCATGGTCAACAGTAACCAAGGTCATGGTGGGCATTCATAGTACTGCGCAGTAACGAACCCCCACTCTAACGTGCACTTAGTTTCATACATTTTTCAGGAGAACGTGTTGACCACCAAACATTTCAATTACATTATTCTTGCATCAATCAGGTCCTATTTGAATGTCGCGTGTTGCGGGCTGCACGGTTCGAACACGGCAATATCGTTGGAGCGTTTTCACTTAGCGTCTTCCTTCGGGAAAAATCTGTAGCTTTGCGACAAGCAGATATCTGCATTGTCGACCGCTCGAACCTTCGAGGTACAATTTAATACCGCGTCCGATGATGCTTCAGTTTTATCCAAAACGTCAACCAGTTTTAAATGGCATTGATTCGAAAAATTCATCTATCTCTCTCGCTCTCATATGTCACGTGGTACATCTTTCACATAGCCTTAAATGACCCCATCATTTGGGTCAGTGTCGTTTAAAATCCCTTTGGATTCAAGTCGGCTACTTGGCGGGAGATTCAAAGACCGATATACCATTCAGTCAGTACGGGTTTACTAGATTATGAGTGTAGAATGTTTATCCGTCAGGTTTTATGTATTATTGTCAATGAACATCATACTATTTAACTTTTTGACTCTAATATGCATTCGACTCCGATGATGTTCGACGGAAATTGCATTGAAGCGCATATATCGTGTCTCTTATGCGGAAACGATTTGAGAGTCGGAGTGTGCTAGGAACTTTGCGTTGGGCGAGGTTGGTCATAATATAGGTTCCGCTTTCGGCCACCTATATGTTACCCGTTCGCGTTGCGCCAGTGGCGTGCAAAACAACAAGCGACCCGTTGAGCCCACTCATTTTTGTACCAGGAAATTCGTGACGCGACAAAATTAGGATGATTCGTAGCTGATAAAAAAAATCATCGGGGAGTAAAATGACCGAGCCCGATACAAATGAAGTTTAGTGTACAGCGAGCCGTTCGCCCGACGAGTTATCAACCGGTGAGTCTCGACCGTTCTCGACGTTGCCCAATCAAATTCCCGAAAAAACACAGCTCGCACAGTGACGATACAATTTTTGACACGTAAAATCGGCGGGACCGCGACTATCAAAAACCCTTTTCTTTTTATTAATTTTCATCATACACAAATTAAGAAATAATTTTCAAACTATACGAAATCGACGATCCTAATTGCGTCATTTTCGTGACCGCTCGACGTCGCGTCAAGGAATCGCGTCGTCACAGCTGTGTAACTCGTTGGTTTGTCAAGCCAGCTTACTCCGTTTCTTTGTTTCCGCAGTCTACAGAAAATTCAAATAATAATGGAGCTGCCCAATCTCGGTGATCATTGCTCGGAGAAGACGTGCAACCGTCTGGACTTTTTGGCTCTGAGATGCGACGCCTGCGAGGGAATTTTTTGCACCGACCACATATCGTACCTGGGCCATTCGTGTCCGAGCGCGTACAAGAAGGACGTTCAAGTTCCGGTCTGTCCGATGTGCAACGTTCCCATACCGCTGAAGCGAGGCGATCCGCCGGACCTCGCGGTCGGCTTGCACATTGACAACGACTGCCAGTCGGACTCGTCGAAGAAGAGAAGAAAAGTATTCGTCAACAGGTGCTCGACGAAGGGCTGCAAGATAAAGGAGATAGTGAGAGTCGACTGCGGCGACTGCGGAAGAAATTTTTGTCTCAAGCACAGACACCCGACGGACCACGACTGCATAGGCAGGGAGGAGGCGCTGAGAATGAGAAGGCTCGAAGCCCTCACTAGAAAAGCTGCGCAGTCAGGCAACGCGTCGAGAGGCAACAACGCGAGTGACCCTTCCAGTACGTTCAAAAATCTTCAGGGCACGATGAGCGAGGACGAGGCTCTGGCCCGGGCTCTGCAGGCGTCGCTGCAGGACGAGCACAGATCTCGCAGGCAACAGCTGCAGGCCGTACCTTCGGGCAACAGTCGCGACCGATGCCGGCTCTCTTAGCCGTCGCACGAGATTTGTACGAACAGAGCAACAAGAAACAAATTCTTCGTACGTCGCATTCGAGACACGAATTTAATCTAAGCGCCACTGTGTCTTTTCGCCGGATTTAATACAGATTACGTACCTGGCAGTGCTGGTATAGATTTTTTAAAATCGTACCGTCTCGCCGCAGGTCGCGAACGCGTTGGACTACGCGATAATCTCTCTTCGGCACTCGTTTCTTCAATTTTTTAAATACAAATTTTGATGTACGATAAAACGTAGGATCTTTTCCGATGCCTTTGTCGATTTTTACAATACTCGGGATTTGGGGCGAAAAAGTAGGACTGCGTCGAATCAACGTTCGAAGCGCAGTTGGGAAATTTGCATCGACCTTAGCGCGGCCCGTGAAAAAAAGTCCCGTCCGTGGATTCGGCTCGGCGCCGGGTCACATATCATCGTTCCACTTACGCGAGATCTTCGACCTTTTGTACGTGTAAAATATTGCGCGCGACACTTCGAAAGCGGTCCTCGCACCTTGAATCGTCGAACTTCGGCTTCGAAGAATCATCGACGCGGGAAATATTTTTTATTAGAAATTCGCCGGATCAGCCTTTCTCGAGGTAGCGCGAGATAATCAGCCTTTTTCCGATACTCGTACACCGTTAACGTCTCAACGAAAATAAATATAGGATTTTATTGATTATCGATTAGTGCCTGCTTGCATCCGTCGATCGCGCGACACGACGTACGTCGATGCAATAACGCTCGCGCCGACCGAGGATCGACGAGTTCTCCGGTTCGACGGGCTTTCTCGTATGCACAAAAATCGGACTGCCGTACATTCCGTGAGCTAGATATTAACGAAACTCAATGAAGATTTAAAACGCGGTAAGAGTAAGACGAAGATGGGGAGAGACACTTGAGGAATTCACAGTGAAATGTCTATTCGTATTATTGTGTTATTAATTTAATAAATATTTATTATCAGCATGTTTTTCAATCGTTCAGCAAGATCGCTCTGTTCTCGACCAACACACCTCTTCCCGTTATCCCATCATCGAAAAGATACTTGCGACGTTCGCGTCCAAATATGATCGTGCCTGCATTAACAAGAAGAAACGCACACACGAGAAAAAACAACATTCGCGAATATTAACTCGACAAATATTTCGTGATGCTCTTTAATTGGCACGAAAAAAAATTTTACAATCAGATCGTTAAGTTACATCTAACTTAGCTTCATCCAAGCTATCGATTTAATTATTACAGATAAACAGTCACCGTTGAGTATTTGATTTCGAGACGGGCTTCGGTCGATCGTGATGCGGCGTCGGCGGGTTGGCCGGAAGTCGGTTGTTTTTAACTAGTTCGCTTGAACGTATAAAAGTGTATCGTCCGATTCCAAGAATTTAGCGAACAACCGATTTCCGACATCACTGAGCGTCGGTAACGTAGTTAAAACGTTCTGCCGTTACGATAAAGTCAATTCAAATTCCGACTTTGCCTAACTTAGTGTCAGTCTTGGGATTGGCCGTTATGCTCTGAACGCCGACTATGGCTTCGTTTATTCGCGTCTGAAGATTCCTCAGATCCTGAATGTACAGCAAACTCAGAGCTTTTCCGGCGTTGTTCAGCATTCTGTCGCCCATGTCGAAACCCAGGTCCGTGTCCATTATGGGGAAGGGCTTGCCCTTCACGACCACCGTACTTGGATCTGCCAGCGCCGAGGAATTCAAACGCTCGCAAACCAACTTGCTGCACGCTTCCAGCGTCACGAGATGATCCGGGTGCGCCGTTACTTTGAGCAGTTTTGCGATTCCGGTGACTCCGGCTTTGAAGTCGTCGCTTTGGACTGCGAACAAATTAACAGTTACGAAAAATCTATGACCTCGCGAAGGATTTGACTTTATGGGCTACTATCAAATAAAAGAGGCGTCTTCAATCGTACACTCGTTCGTTATAACGGAAGTAAAGCGTACACCGCTAAAAAAGTAACAAATGTTTGTAACTGCAAACATATTACACTTGCTTTATAAATAGAATCACAAACTGTACACCGCCATTTCACTACACAAAAAGTTTACGTATTCACATGTGACGCATTTAGAAGTTAACATTTTGTTGTAACCCTCTCGAAGCGTTACATCTTGAAAAAATCACACCTCCGATATACACGGTAAAAAAAATTTGGATGAAGTTCAAGGTACCGGTATATTAAATACCATACTATTGTATTGGACGTTTTTATGCATAAACTGATATAATGATTAAATGTGCAATTGTGATGAAAACTTAAAGCACAGTATATTTAAAGGTTTAGAAATACTGTACTTTAAATAATTTACTTTAATTTTATTCTAAAAGTCTATTAATTTTTCATGATAATTGTACATTCTATTTAATGCACCAGTTTTCCCATGAAAACTTTTTTTTCTGCAGTGTGCAGTTTATTTCCATTGTAACGAACAAGTGGTATGATTGAATGGTGTTCAATCGAAAGCACTTTCAATAGAAGTATGCTTCGATTGACCATAATATTCAGTGACCATAATATTCAATGTACCGATATATTAAATACCACACTATAGTATGGCACGTTTTTATGCATAAGCTGATATAATGATTGAATTTAATGTGCAATTGTGATGAAAAATTAACATACAGTATATTAAAAGCTTTAGAAATACTGTACTTTAATTTAATCTAATAATCTATTAATTGTTCATGATAATTGTACATTTTATTTAATGCACCAGTTTTCTCATAAAAACGTCCTTTTCTGCAGCATGCAATTTATTTCCATTGTAACAAATAAGTGGTGTGATTGAATGGTGTTCAATCGAAAGCACTTTCAATAAAAGTATGTTTCGATTGACCATAATATTTAGTGAGCGGTGTATTACATTCGTTCCGAGCAAACATTCTTATACTTCGAGTGTCTTATTATTTTTTTGTTTTTTGGTATATTATCATCCACCGCTAAGCCCGAATACTCACAATTGAGATTGTCCAGGGGGTTTGTAGATTTGATAGACGGAATCGCAGCATCTTTCTTATCGTTTGTCGTGCTCTTAACTTCCTGATATTTCTTCACTGAAAAAAAAATTATTGCGATATTGCACAATGTCCTACAAATCCAGGAATAAGTTATGTAAAAAAAGTCTTACGGTCATCCTCGAATTCGAGGCGAATGGCGAGTCCCAGAAGCCACTCCAGTTGGTCGAGCGGGGCGGTCGTCACGGGGCAAGCGAGATCATCCAGATACTTCGCGAACGATTTTTGCCAATTATCGCTGGCGATGTTTCTAAGTCCCTCACGATCTTGTATCGTGTAATGGCGAATCTTTTGATCCTCGAGCCACGCTACGAGCTTGCGAAAGTGCTGAGTGTCTGCGGCAAAATTTTACTTCCTCGTTATCAGTTAAATTATTACCTCTGAAGATATTGGCACGAGACTAAATTTCATTGAGTTTTCATAGCTGTGTTTTGCCTTGCACAAACTTTGCTCGGGGAAGTTTACTTGGACAATAAAATGTTGCAAGTGAACAATTTTTTTTTTTTCACAAAACGGTTCATTGACAAAGACTTGCCAAAGATGAAATTTCATGTCATGCGGATATCTTCAGAGTCATGTTAAATTTAGTAGGCGATACATCGAGCCGAACACGCGGAGACCGCACACAAAATTGCACCGATCGCTCACCGTTCCCATTGACTTTGTCCCAGTCCAAATAATCCAGGGCCTTCAGTCTACGCTTGAACATGTTAAACACCCTCGACGATCAATTAACGGTCGCTTTATTTGTCGTTGCAACTTGTGATGAAACGAATTTCGGACGACGACTGAGCGTGGATTCGATACGTCAGCCATTCGCCGAAGCACACGTAACCAGCGTCGCGAATGCGCGAGAAACTTCCGTGTTTTCACCGCATTCGACGATGTGTCGATAGGCATTTTTTCTGAGAATCGGGAAGTTGTGGGACTTCGTGTGAAATAGATAAAATAATCGTACGATCCCTAAGATACGAATATAATTTAATTCTAAGAATACAAATCGCTCTTTAATCTTTTCCAAATTCGAGGAATTGGACGCTACCGCGCGCTACCGGCGAACACCGGAAGTGACCGAGAAAAGCCGCGTGCTCGAGCCTCGAGATGTCACGCCGGTTCTCGTCGAACAGCTGATCGGCCCAACGGCGGCAGAGTTAGTGTTAGTGACAAGTTCGGCTTCCAGTGTTGTGTTTCTGATCGCGTTTCGTATCCGTGACCACGTTCGGAAACGTGTCCCGTTTGCGATTAAGTTTAATTTCCGCGAGTTTGAGCAGCACGGTGTTTGTCATTGGCGAACGATGTTCCACACCCGTCGCAGCGTTCCATCGATGCATCGTCGAGGTTCGGACTTCCGGCGTTTTTCACGCGATATCTGACGGTAAACACGAGGATCCTCTTTGTTTTTTTCCCGGAGTTAATCTCAGAAGCGGTACGACCAGACCGGTTTTTTGTCTTCGACGACTCCTCGTGAATGCGGTCTGTGGAAAAACATTCGTTTCCCGTGAGTAATGGAATCAGCTAATTATCTTTAGTTTCGTTGTTATAGCGGCGGGGTGAGATAACCTTGTTCGCTGAGAGTTGTCACTCCTCGCCACTTCCCTGTTTCTCCCGTCTCTCCGGCGCTCTATTGTTCTCGCGGCTCGGGAATCGCTCGGAATTGATCGCGATTCTTCGGCTCCGCCCCCGCGAGCCGAGGCACCGGCGTGGGCGCTCTGCTCGCTTTTCATTAACGTAATTTAACTCATTCATCGGAGATAAGGGAAGCGCGTAGGCTCCGGAGCGTTGCGCCCGGCAGCAGGAAAGTGCACTTTGCATCAATCGTATTCATCTCGCAGCGTGAGCGCAGTTGAACGATATTAAAAGAAAAAAAAAACAAAAGAATCCTTCTTATAACCCGTAAGCGCAATGTCGGCCATGGAGCAATTTCGAACTCACTACGGAAATACAAATTTCAGCATGAAACGTTTAATAATAATGATAAAGGACGGTGATTCGGCGCGGCGTATATCTGGTGCTCGTTCGAGAGAACGATCGTACATAACACCTTCGATAGCTCAGTTGGTAGAGCGGTGGACTGTAGTTGGAACGTAACTTGTAGACATCCATAGGTCGCTGGTTCAAATCCGGCTCGAAGGATAAAATTCTTTTTTTTTTTTTATATCCAGCAAACGCAATCCCACATCCCGGTCGTAACAATTCACAGTTACACTTTTGTCAATACTTTTATCAATGACAAAAAAAAACCGATATTTTTCGAGCATCGCATACGGTGGCGACGATAAAATTTACATTTTTATTTTAACCCCCTCTCCATCGCAGCGTGATCGCGATACAATTTTCACGGTGCAGAAATAAAAACTGAATATTTTCGTTTATTGCTCGGGGGCTTTGTTGGAATAGCTATTGGATCGTAAATACCGCATCATCGTGAGGGTTGCCACAGTAACCGCTACCGTTACAGTGTACTCGACTAACCACCGAGAACGGGAGATAAAGTTAGCGATAAAAAAATAGATATCTATATATATAACGAAAGTAACCCGGAACGATAGGCAGAGATATGCGTTTCGGTACTGGGATATGACGTACGTGGTACGAATTGGTACAAAAACGAAACGCTCTCACGCTGGATAGATATTCGACGAATAATTCGTTCGTCAGATCGATTGAGCCGCATATTCGACAAATTGGTCGCACACACCGGCCACTGGAGGGGGGGCGGTGAAGGGGGGGGGGAGTTCTGTGTATACTGTCGATGCGTCCGAGTTTGTTCGACCGAAACGCTTCGAGCTTTAACGTTCGGTCGACCCGGCAACGTGGACAGTGTCCACCCGAACGTCAACATTCGCGCGCACACATACACGCACGTTACACCGAACTGTATAAACGTTCGTACATTATTCGAGTTCTGTGTTCTGTATCGTGACGGATGGTCAGGTCCCAGAACCGCCACGGTTACCCTCGGCCAATCAAATTGCTGCGTGCGTTTACTGAAGAGTGAAGCGTGTCGAAAGGGGGGGGGGAATGGCGCCAGTAACGGTCGTATTCGCATATCCAAATAAGATCGTAGCTCCTGTGATCAATCGACCAGTTTACAGATATTATTCACTTCGGCATGCCGCGCTGGCAGCGCTGGCCGGCTTTCCGTAAACTAGAGCCGGAGATACCAAACGCCCTTGGGCGAAGAACAAACACGTTGAGAAAGCCCCGCGATGCCGCAGCTGCCGCGCTTGTATGCAGATCGGAGAGACGGATACGGGAGGGTATCATAACCTTCAAATTGAAGCTCCGCGAGCCTAAAGGCATGCATAATAGATTTTCGGAAAATATGTTTATATGTATATACGTACTCGTAACTTACGAATATATGTATATATATTCGGAATTTACATGCAGTTGAAATCGATATCAAGCTCTTGTAATTACTAATCTGATCCCTATCTTCTTGAGCCAGTCCTCGCAAGTAGTGTTCTCTTCGCGAAAGTTTTGGAGAAATTAGAGGAAATTGCATACACTTCCCGATGGTATAAAAATCTGGAAAAAAATCACGCATATTAAAGGTGCTGAAAAGATTAATTTTGCGCGACAATAATTCCACAATGTTATTAACAAATTGATGAAAAATTTTATTGTTCAACAAATTTCTCGGAATCCTAACTTTGAAAAAATGAAAATGATTCGTCGCCGTGGCTAGGGTAACGTTTGAGGTCACTTTAAGGAGGGAGTCTCGCTGCGCGCTGACTTCGCATAAGTTCAACAACAATAAGAGAAAATTGCAAGTACTTCTTGATGGTGTAAAAATCTGAAAAGAATCACGTATACTAAAGGTACTGAGAAGATTCATTTTGCATAATAATAATTGCAAAAGGTTATTAACAAATTCATCAAAAAATTAATTGGTTAACAAATTACCCGGCAACAAAACTTTTTTTTTTTATGAAAATGATTCGTTTATTTTTCTGAATAC
>JAPYZC010005765.1:0-13478 GCA_030522665.1 Ichneumoninae sp. A BG-2022a | reverse complement strand
AAAATGTGCAAAAGTCAAAATAAAGATAAAAATCTGAAAAAAATTCATATGTATTTCGAAAAGTGAACGAATCATTTTCATAAAAAAAAGTTTAGTTACATTTTGATGAACAATTTTTTTTTCAACAATTTGTTAATAACATTTTGAAATTATTATTATGTAAAATTAGTCTTTTCAATGCCTATAACAAGTACGAATTTTTTCAGATTTTTATAACATTGGGAAGTGTTTGCAATTCTTGCCCGAATTTCTCGAATTTAGGTGGAATGAACACCACTCGCTCCAACCTCCTTAAAAACGGAATCGTTACGTCAACACTAAAACGGATGGAACTTTAAAGATACCTTACAGTTATCTTTTGAACAAATCCTAAACGTAACTTTAAAAAAAGATATCGCATAGTTGACAATTTGACAGTACTGTTAATCGTGTAAGTTTCCCCGTTTGAATTTCCCGCCTCAGCCCCGCGGCAGCACCGTCGGTTTTCGCGCCGTCGCAGCAGCCGCGCTATTCCCGTCACTCCGGAGCAGCAGCTAACGAAAAAAACCGATCCCTTCGCTCAGTACACAGCCGAGCGGCACGTAATATCGAGCTCGAGGCGTCGAACCTTACTCGGCGAAAGCCTCGGCGAAAACGTGCGAATTGATGATAAACTCGTTAGTGTCGTCGTCCGAAAGAAACGAGAGGAAAGAGCAGTGTGTCGCGTAGTGCGCGGCGACACGGACCGTAAAGAAAGTTACGGAAATAAAGAGAAGAGAAGTTCGGGGGGAAAAAAAAATCCGAAGAAACTCGGGGAGGTTTCGGAGATGCAACGGACTGGTGGCTCGCACCATTGTCTCTCCGGTGTTGTGACAGTAGATACGATGTCGCGTCGCGCGTCGATCCTGGCTCTCCTCGCTCTCCTCTTTCTCGCCGCAACGGTAAGTCCGCTCAATAAGTATCTAAAATTTTCCTCCCAAAATTCGCGTCTTCGAAAAGACACGAAATCTTGGACGAAACAAAAAAAAAACAAAATACACATAGAGAAAGGTGAAATGTATATCGCACCACACCCCAAGCGGGGAGGTTCGATGCGTGTTTATTGCCCTGCGTGACGTCATCTCGGCCGATAGTCTGGAAGGCCTATCAGAAGACGTCTCCTTCGGACCTTATTAAATTTAATTATATACAATCCTACCGTCGGCGAGACGATGGCTTCTCTTCGGTTGCAACTCGTCGCGCATTCCGGAGCTCGGCTAGAGACGTCGAACCGTGGACGAGAGAAACGCTGTTGGCTTTTTACGATGTCAGCGCTGCGTAGCGGCCGTGCGCGTGTGTAGGGTGGGCTTTTGCTCGTCCGTCAAGGCGCATACACATACGTGTTGTGCGTGACCACGGCCTTGACGTATGACTAATTCTATTCGATCGTTTATCACGGCCACTGACGAACGATCGGACTATTTTGCGTTAGCTGGCGGTGAAGCGGCGAGACGGAGGGGGGAATCGAGTAATCGTAATCCGAAGACATCGCGACCCGAGGGAAAATATTTCGGCGGAGAAAACTCGGCCGTGGGGAGAAGGCGACGCTAGGTTGTAGTCGGGACAAATATTTTCGGGGAGTTTTGGGAGGGCGAGTGGTTAGGCGGGCTTGTTTGTTGAGGGGAGAGAAACGGCCATTTTCGTCACACTATATCGTGTGTTTTATACACCAACTTTCTAGGTTTCTAATAACATTGTTATACTTTTTTTGCGAGGCAATTTAGATTTTTTTTTATTGTTGACGATTTGCGAGGCTTGATCGAGCGAAATTGTACGCTTATTTAGCGATCAAGGATAATTACAAGTCATTTTGCATGATCGAGCGGGAATGTTGGTTTGAAATATAAATTAACTGTATAAATTAACGGGAATGTTGGTTTTAAATATAAAGTACCTGACCGGACATTTACGCGCTTAACAAACTGACTCGAAATGTATGTATTTACGCAACCAGTAATATTAATGTATAACTAATTCTATTCGAGCTTTACCACGGTCACTGACGAACGATCGGACTATTTTGCGTTCGCTGGCGGGGAAGCGGCGAGACGAAGGGGGGGAATGAAGTAATCGTAATTCTAAGACAGGTTTCGAATGAAATTGTTATAGACTTTTTGTTAGGCAAGTAAAGTCTAGACGATTAAAAAAAATGCTTTGCGAAGCGTGATCGAGCGAAATTGCACGCTTATTTAGTGATCAAGGATAATTACAAGAATGTAGGTTTTTAATATAAATTACCCCAAATTTGCGCAATTAACGTAACCGGACACTTACGCGCTTAACATAATTGACCGGAAATGAATGTATTTACGCAACACGTAATATTAATGTATAATTGATTCTATTGGATCGTTTATTGCGACCACTGACGAACGATCGGACTGTTTTGCGTTCGCCGGCGACGAAGCGGCGAGACGGAGTTGGGAATTCAATAATCGTAATCCAAAGACATCGCGCTACGGGAGAAAAATATTTGGCGGAGAAAACATCTGTGGAGAGAATGCAGAATGAGGCTGCGGTAAACATCAATATTTTCGGCAAGTTTCGGGAGGGAGGGTCGCGAGGGGGACTTGTATTTATAGAGAGAAAAATATATTTATAGAAAGTATTTATAGTGAAACATCAATTTTAGTTCCCGAGTAGACACAGCAACTTTCTACAGCGTAAAGAAATGTTGTTAGTAAATTAATGAACTTTATTGGAAACTTTCTTTACATAAAGTGTTTCTCAAATTTCAAACACATGTTGCACTTTTACAGTAAAATTTTTATTTTCAACGAAAATGGTTGTAAATTTCCGGCACAAGATTTGTAACTTTTATCTCTGGTATTTTTATTGTACAAATAAAAGTACATTTAATGTTGCATCAATGCAATTAACGCAAGCAAGATTTAAGTTCCAGTACAGTAAATTTACAATTTATTTTTACAGTGTAGGCTTCGGATAAAATGTCATGCATTTTCGTGAGGCGAGTAAAACCTAAGAGATTTTTTTTTAATGATCGACGACGATTGTCTGCGGGGCGTGATTGAGCGAAATTGCACGCTTACTTCGCGATGGAGGATAAATTATAAGCATTGTAGCATGATTGAGCGGAAATGTACGTTTTTACTATAATTGACTGGAGATTTACACGAGGTAAAATAACTGACCGGAAATTTATGTGTATTTACACGACCAATCGGAAATGCACGTGCATGATTAAACGGTGACGTTCCTGAGTTGGAGGATTTACATGATCAACGACGGTTTTCGCGATCGATTGAAAAATACAGCTGTTTCGACAGTTGGGTTAGAATCCACGAGCGACAAATACTTCCACTCGTTGAACCCGACTGCCAAGAGAACGCTTGGTTGAGAGTAAGAGTCTCACTTTTTATAAGAAACAAAATATAAGATAAATATAAGAAACAAAAAAAAATTGGGCACATTTTGAAAAAATAAAATGTATAGAGTGAAATATTAATACAATGATTAAACATTTTCATTTGCATCGTTAATTTAAAAAAACAGAAGTCGTCAGAAGTTTGGTCAGGGCAAATTTTTAATTGGCCCGTGAAAAGTCAGGGAATTTTTTTCCGGGGAAAAAACCATGATATAGAAATGAATTCAGAGCACATCTAAGAAGTCTGCCATTTCTGTTGTCTTCCAACTGCTATGTGGGAATTTGTACACTTGAGCAACCACAATAAATATTATTGTTTATTATTGAAAAAGATATTGACGGATCAACTACGGTAGCCTTAATCTTATAGTTTTAATTATACTTTCACATTTGTATTTATTTATATTTGTTGGTTTTTATTTGCGTGCTTATCGAGCTGTTCCGCAGTTCCGGTTGGATCTCGTTTGTGTGTATTTAAGTTGTTTATTGCCTCTTTGATTGCATCATTTGTATCATCTGTTGGTTCGCAAGGGACGATGTCCTAGAGCTTTATCTTCAATAATAATAATAATAATAATAATAATAATAATCCCCCAACCAGAAGTAATATTAACATAGTTCCTGGTTGAGGGAGGATCAAAAGGAGAGAGCGGTTTAGTGGGTAGGCTACAGGAGTCCCACATATCCACCAGCTGGGCTGGTGGAATCCGTAACGTGGATTCCGCAAATTCCGTTTTTCTTTACGGAACCCTTATGGAATCCGTAAAGAAATTAAAATAATAATAATAATAATAATAATAGTCAATGGAGCCTCAAAATGGAACAGTCCTTTCTTGACTGGTTGTGGGCCATAATTTGCATCACTTGACACATTGTGCCTACCTATGTGACACATTTCACTCCACCGGTGGGATAAAATGTGTCATTTCGCGAGCAGGTGTTAATCGAATTGCTTAAATATCGTCGATCTTTCTGCAGTAACGATTTAGGTTTATGTATGCATCACACATAAATTCCCAACCGAAAGTTTAATTCCATAAAAATTTCAGTACTTCGCGACATGTCAAAAAAAATGAAAAAAAAATTGGCCGTATTAATTATATCAAGACCTTACAGTGCACAAAAAAGTTTCGAGGCGATCGCACCAGCAGGTTCTTAGTTTTGTGGCGTTTAAAAAAAATGTTTGACAGACAATTCAAAAAATGTTAAGAAAGTTCCGAAAAAATTTAAGTGGCTGCTAGAAAATCGACGAATTCATTTGAAAAGTGAAACAAAGGTTCACTGATAATACATTGAACAATTTAATTGTTTTTAGCAATCTGTTAATATTTGTTATTTCTTAATATTTGTTATTCCTTAATATTTGCTATTTCTTAATATTTGTTATTCCTTAATAACTTTATTATGCAAAATGTTCTTGGCACCTTTAATACAGTTGATTTCTTCAGATTTTTATAGAAGTGTTCAAATTCTCACGGAATGTAACTTTTGGTTGGGAATGTACGTGTGAAGAATCTTTGAATCCGATTGCGAGGAGAGCGCGCACATTCGATCACGTCCGAATGAGATTTAAACGCGTTGAACGATCGATAACGGCTTCCACGGATCAATCGCCAGACGCGTATATCCGCGTTTGCGAAAAGAATACGAAATCGTTCCAAATGTAAACAAAATACTTAAAAAAAATCTCGAACCGGCCATTTCTTATTCTCCGAACGTTCTAAGGTTCGAAAAAATGTTATCATTCGATTTTTAGGTGTTTGCAGCTGGCAAACATCGAAAAATCCTCGGATAAAGTTTGGCTAGGAAAATATTTATTTTTCTCATCCTAAGTGATATTTTTATCGTCGAGTCTGTTTGTCGAGTCCTCGTCCTCGATGCCGACAAAGTTCGCCGCGCAATCGGACGATTCTGCGTACGAATATTCCGTGCTCGGCACATTAATTAGCCGTAAACATTGAGCGTTGCCTATACGTCGGTGACGATCTTGGCAAATGTATTCGACGGAGAAAACACGACCTTGGAGGTCGAAAAAGAAAACGTTTTCACGGCCACGATTTTTTGCGCGATAATTCTTGCCCGCTAACGCGCATGCGCGAATACAGGCTGCTGAGAGTCAGAAGGGCGGTTCTCATTTTCACTAAACGAACAAATTGTAATAATTTTCACTATTCGATAAAAAGCTTTAAAAAAGAATTTCATAAATCGGGTCATGTATATGAACTATGTTGTATACTATTTCGGAGAATGAAAACGTTTCTTCGCGATAATTTTTCATGTAAACATACACGCGTATATGTCGGTTGCCGGTAAGCGAAAGCGGATCTCATTTTCACGAATCGTGTAAAATTTTCGCATAATATACTATAGTCTAATTAGTTCGAATAGTTATAGCAGTTACAGTTACGGCAGTATAGTTACGGCAGTTATAGTTATAGCAGTTATAGTTACGGCAGTCATAATTATGGCAGTTATAGTTATGGCAGTTACAGTTATGGCAGTTATAGTTATGGCAGTTACAGTTATGGCAGTCACAGTTATGGCAGTTATAGTTATGGCAGTTACAGTTATGGCAGTTACAGTTATGGCAGGTACAGTTACGGCAGTTATAGTTATGGCAGTTATAGTTATATATATATATATATATATATATATATATATATAGTCTCATCGGTAACCGTGAAAACGTTTCTTCGTAGCTCGTACTCGAAGTCTGTTTTTTGTCTCGAGTCGACGCACGTTTACTTGTGACGATCTCGCGCGTACGGGTTACGGAGTGGATTTTTTTTACCGGAACCGTGTTATCGGTGATTAAGTGCGGCACTATCGTCCGACACTTGTGAGTCAGCATGTATAAGGAGAATTACACCGGGGTTATAGAGACACAGATAATAGTATATCAAAGTCGAATGTCGCGTGACGCAACGACGAAAATGGCATACCGAGCGAATTAACGATTTTTTAATTGTATCCGGAGCAACAGGAAACTCCTTATCGAGATTTCACTGATAATTAAACGGTTTGAGATATATATTGCACTCTAAAAAATGTCCGCATGTAAATTAATGCACCGGTAAAAAAAATGATAAAAAGTGGTATTTTTGATAAAAGTTATTTAGCCATTTTACTTAATAGCTCAAAGAATTATAAAATTACTTTAAAAGTACTGTAATTTTACATAATATTTGTACATTGAATTTACAATTTTTTTTTTATGTGAGTTACAAAAAGAATCGAGATAAACATTTTATGAAATTTCGATTTATCGAAACATTTTATCAAGTAAATTTTCTGCAATCCACCTTCATTTTTATACGATTTTTTTTTTTTCAAAGCTTCGATAATGTTTTGTTTTTGTAATAAAAGAATTTTTTTTATCTCATAATAATAAAGAGAATTTTTTAAATAATAAAAGAAACTATCGATGTTTTTACGTGTTCGAAAACGACGGTGTTCTTTTTTAAAATTGCCTCGCAGATGTTTGGTGAATTTAATTGACGAATTATTATTTTTTCGTTATTTTCAGGTCTCCAGCGCCGACGAGGGACACTGCGTTTGGTACGGACAATGCTTCACGGACAAGAACACCGGACACAAGAAAAATTGCCCGTACGATGGCCCGGCGAAGGCGCTCGATTTTCCCGGACAGGAGTTACTCGCCAGGAATTGTCCGCACTTGATGAACGACGCCGGCGACGGGATAAAGACTTGCTGCGACACGACGCAGCTGCAAGCGCTCGACACGAATATCAAACTCGCCGCTAATTTTCTCAAGAGATGCCCGAGCTGTCTCGACAATCTCGTTAAACATTTCTGCGAGTTTACGTGCAGTCCCCATCAGAGCACATTCGTCAATGTTACCGAATATGGCGAAAATAAAAGTATATAAAATTCATAATAAAATTTATAAGTAGATTTTAGTGAGCTCGGTAGCGCCGATAGAGACGAAAAGTATTCATTAAGTTCGGTCACAAAGAAAAAAGTAATATATTTGCAATATCGGAGTCGAATCGAGAAATGAAAAACAAGAAAAAAACGCCGAAATTTATAAGTAGATTTCATTGAGCTCGGTAGCGCCGATAGAGAGGAAAAGTATTCATTAAGTTCGGTCACAAAAAAAATATATGTAATATATTTACAATACCAGAGTCGAATTGAGAAATGAAAAACAAGAAGAAAACGCTGAAATTTGTAAGTAGATTTTATTGAGCTCAGCACGCGCCGACGGAGACGAAAATTATTACTTAAATTAGTTCGTATTGGGAAAATGAAACATCACTTTTTTCGCACCCCCGTAGCAATCGTCGCCCTGCTCGGCCGGGAAACAATATTTGCGGGCTTGTTTGTAGTGAAATCGATACGACAGGATGTTGACGACGGCTTTATCGAGGTTTCGCGATAATTCGATGAGGCTCGTAAAGATTACGGGCTCTGCGAGATAAATTATCAACCGGATCATAATATTTATATTCGCATTAATGATTAAAATACAAGTTTGTCTCGAGTAACATTTTTTCCTCATTGTCGCAAATCCGAGTTAATATTCTTAATTTTTACATTCATACATTTTTGAAATCGAAGTTACAATTTTGTTTTTATTGAAATTTGTATATTAACCATTTCGTTTTTCTTTGAAATGTTTTATATTTTTTATTGACCCCGAAAAATAAAATGATTTTTTTTTTCACAGCTTACATAAATCAGATAGACGTCTACGTAACGAACAAGTATCTGAACGGTACATTCACATCGTGCAACAAGGTGTCTGTGCCGAGTACAGGACAATTGGCCCTAGATCTGATGTGCGGCGAATGGGGCGCTAGCAGATGCACCGCTCAAAAATGGTTCCACTACATGGGCGACGCGGAGGGCAACGTCTACGTGCCTTTTCAAATAACCTACATCCCTACTGACGTGAAAATCGATCGGTTCGAACCGATGGATCCCATTGTAACGCCCTGCAGCAAAGCCTTGAACGTGAGTATTCCCAATCTCGCAATTACGAAATTAACAAAAACCGAAGAAAAAGAAAAAACTCGTAAACTAATATCCGATCTAAAAATCCGACACACCATATCTATTCATTTTTTTTATAAGCCCAAATTTATTATTATAATTACATTAATTTGTCTAAAAAATAATCAATATTATTATTATTAACAAAAATGAAAATAAAGTTGAAAATTTCCTCATAAAAGCTGAAAATTGAAATTCGCGAAGCTTCTTCTATGAGGAAGCATTGTCTGTATTTTTGGCTTCCTCATAGAGGAAGCTTCGCGAATTTAAATTTTCAAGTTTTATGAAGAAGCGATATGAAAATTTCAATTTGCAACTTTTTTCAACGTCTACGTCTTAGACTTTTATGAAAAACGGCTGACCAATTCAAGTTCAGTGCGTAAAAAAATATAACGTCGTCACGTTTCACTTTGTCGAATCTGCGGTTGGCGCGAAAAAATACATGAAAGTATGCGCTCCTGAATCTTTTTTTGCCCTTTCGATTTTCATTCCAGAATTCCTAGTGATAACTCTTTATCTAGCTTTTTAATCCCGTCGTATCCGTCGTCTTGTGTATGTCTTGCTGTAGATCACGATAGGCACCTGGGTTTTTCCGCGATGCTATCGGAAAGCAAAGAAATCTTTGTTTAAAAATACCTAAAATCATTCATTTTTGCAATTTGGCTATAAAAATGCCTGGTCAATCTTTTCTTTAGTTGTCGCTCGGGGACTGTAATTCCATGTATTTTTTCGCGATGATCACGAATCTGACACTTATTTTATTCGCAAATGAATATTTGATCCAAAAAAATGGGTCTTAAAAAAAAAAAAAAAAATGCATGAAATTCGTAAAGTTCAAAGTGACATAAAATTTGAACGGTTCGATCGATTTTGTTGAAATTTTAATGGGATCATCGGGTGATCATATTCTATCTCTGTACGCGTTTTGAGCCCGATAGCTAAAAAATTGTGAGTGCTAGAGCGCGAACCGACATTTTTTACCAAATTGAAAATGGCGTACAAAAAAAAACAACTGAACATTTTTTGACGAAATTTCGATAAAATGTTGACTATTGATCACACATGATGTGTCAAATTTCAGCTTGATCTGTCAACGCGTTCTCGAGTTATAGCGTTTTGAATTTTTCACGTCCGATTCATGCACACACACATACATACATCCTGACATTTTTTCTAAATGTGATTTTTCGATGTTTTGGAACATTCTGAACACGTTTTCATAAAAATCTCGGACATTTTTTTTTTCACCATCACAAAGCTTCCTCTATGAGGAAGCAAAAGAAACTTGTAGATTACTATTCGATCTAAAAATACGATATTAAAAAAAAAAATTATAGGACATTTATAATTATAATAACATTAATTATTATTGTTATAAAAAAGATTATAATTTCTATTATTTTTAACAATGATAGGGTAATCATTTTTAATTATTTATTTGTATGGGAGTGAAATGAGGATAAATATTTATTTGTTTTTTCAAATTTCAGTCAAAAACACCAGCGTGCAGTTGCGTGGATTGCGAACAGAGTTGTCCGGTACCGCCGGCTTTGCCTCCGCTGCCCCAACCGTTCACACTTCTGGGATACGACGGTTACGCGGTCACGATGACGATAATCTTTGTATGCGTGTCCGTGATTTTCACTCTGTCCGTACTGTGTTTCGGCAACAGCAAACGCATAGGTAAGTAAAGACTAAAAAATAAAATGTTCTTTTTCCATAGATACGATGAAAACGAGAACGAGAAATTCGAACGCGAGTAAAAAAACAATTGTCGAGGACGCGTAGCACTTTTTCATCCCGAAAATTGAGCAGTTAATATTCATTGACACTCATTATTAAAAAAAAATAATAAACAAAATAATAATCGATAACGTTCGTGCTAAATGCGCCAAGTTAACAATAACAAAATTAGCATTAAAAAAAAAAGAATAATTGCACAGTTTTGCACCACGAGTGACACGATTTTTTTTCACACTTGCCTCGTAACGGACTTTGCTCTATTAATTAATTACTAAAAAGCCAGACATAAAAAGAAGTATGAATAAAAATCATAACTATGCAAATTTCTCGTCATCGACTCGACTCATTCCTTCGCATATTTGAATAATTTTTTTTTGGTTTTTTATGGAACATCGCATCACGATATGTCGATAGTGGTGTCGTGTGAGAAAGCCATTTCTGTGACTTTAACAACAACAAAAAACGTGAAAAATTTACGTTTCAGTGGTATTTGGTTTTATTAATTACAGTATTTTATGGATGTCTCTGGTTTTGGTCTTGGCTGTTTAATAATTCATTATTCTCGGTCGTGCTCATCGAGTGCTAATACGCGTCCCATCTGTTGAACTGTTCGATGACAATTACCAGAAAAATTCAGATCGATGGAAAAAAAAAAATTAAATTTCACAAAAGTGAATCGAAAAATTATTATTTTTTTAATGTGAATTTTATAATTCATTATTCTCGGTCGTGCTCATCGAGTGTCAATACGCGTTCCATCTGTCGAACTGCTCGATGAAAATTTCAATAAAAAATCAGCTCGATGTAAAAAAAAAATTATCTCCCAAAAAAGAAATCGAAAAATTATTGTTTTTAAATGAGAATTTTACAATTCATTAGTCTCGAACGTGCTCATCGAGTGCCAAAACGCGTCCCACCTGTCGAACTGTTCGATGACAATTACCAGAAAAAAATCAGCTCGATATTAAAAACAATTAAATCTCACAAAAAATAAATCGAAAAATTATTATTTTTTTTTATGAGAATTTTATAATTCATTAGTCTCGAACGTGCTCATCGAGTGCCAATACGCGTCCCATCTGACGAACTGTTCGATGACAATTACCAGAAAAAAAAATCAGCTCGACGTAAAAAAAGAAGAAAAATTAACCTCATTTAAAAAATCAACTTCTCGATTTTTTTTCGAGATCCATCGCCGCCCTCGGACTCGTCCCGGGCGGCGCGACAAATTGTAGAGTCGCGACTAATTGAATCTCGTGAACCCGTTCGTCGCTCCGGTTTTATGTACCCACATATACGACCACGACAAATGGTTGATTGGAGTAATAACTGATTGGTTGTGTGTGTATCGTGGGCTGGCGTGTGTATAGTTGCACGAGGTGAGGAGGTAGGGCGACAGGTTGGTAGAAGACTAGCCGCTGGGCTACATCACCCCGGAGACGGCGCTCGAATTGCCCTTGCCGCTGACCAAGAGGACAGCCCGCTGCAATCGAAACGTTCGAGTACGTCTCTCCTTCAATTCTATCTTCAATTTTTTCCGTTTTTTTTTGTGTCTCCGCAACTACACGTCTCGTCGCTTCTGTAATTCACCCTCTATAGCTCACTTATTGTTCCTCTTGTTTTTTTGTCTCTTCTGTATTCCCGGAAAAAAAATCATTTAATATTACTAGAAACTCTAATATTCTTTCTCTGATATTAAAATCGTAATATTTTTGTTGTTATTATTATTATTTTTAATATCGATGAATCGCATATGACAATTTGTGGATTGTATGTTTGTTTGTAATATTTGTAGAAACATCAGAGCTGCGCAGGACTTGAAGTGCCGAGTGATTGTCTGGTACTTCGAGTCCGAACTTGAAGATCTCGCGTACTTTTTAGTAGATCGAGTTTTTTTTTTTCGAGTACCAAGTGCAAGTACTTTTTGAGTACGCGCTCTCATTACGGTTACTCGATGATTTGCATGACATCCGATTTTTGTGAATACATTATCTGTCGATTACTTATTTATTTATTTATTTATTTATTTATTTATTTACAGTAGTAAACGGCAACATCCATTTTTACCTTTTGACAAGTTATTAAATGTTTTTTGTCATAAAGAAAATAGTTATTTTTAGTTGTTATTTTTAGTTTTAGTAAAAATCGATCTTAAACGGAGCATAGCTATCAAACGGGTATCTCACCCATCCAAACAAAAATATGAGATCACTCTATACACTTGAGAGTATATTCTGAAATTATTTAAGAAAAATCAAACATGACATACTGGCTGAAAAAAATATTTTAGTCTATTTTAGTTCAATTTTTCGATATCTCAAAAAAATACGATCTGAAAATTCTGAAAAAAATTACAAAAACCTCTTGTCAATAATCATGAATTATGGTGAAATTACAACTTTTTTTGGAGAGGGTGTGATCTTCGACCGTTCGAAACCGTATGGAATACCTCAGTTTTTGGTACTTTGTACTTTGAACTAGAATTACTTTTTGGTACTTCGTACTTTGAACTAGAAGTAGTTTTTGGTACTTTGTACTTTGAACTTGAAGTACTTTTTGGTACTTCGTACTTTGAACTTGAAGTACTTTTTGGTACTTTGTACTTTGAATTTGAAGTACTTTTCGACACTTTGCGCAGCTCTGAAATACATAAATAAATAAATGCATATATATTTGGATGCGATAATGTTTTGTTCTAACGTTATGATCGTATTGCTGTTGTTATTGTATGCGAGTAATGTGTGATCATTTTTCTTCCGAGAATTTTTGTTTCTCTTAACTCTTTATTTGTAATGTTCTTTTTTTTCTCCTTGATGTTATTTTCGTTGTGGTCCAGTTTCTGTCACGTTACGTCATCACGTCTCCGTTCCACTGTGTTATCGTAGCGTCGTTCATTTTCTATTTCTTTTTTTCTTCATGAATCGCAATTGACGAGATTTTAATCTCGTCCTATCACGCATGGCCGTTCGACTCGCCGATTACATTTTACACACATTTAAACCGCGATCGTCGTATTTCATTGACTGCTAATATTAGAGATAACACGCGTACGACGATCTACGACGCGGCATTTTTTTTTCTCTTTTTTTTTCTGGACGAAATATTTATTACGTCTCGGCAATCTTCGGGAAGATCCGAGCTTCCCAAGTGTTCGAGCGTGCGATTTATACAAGAGTTTGCGGAAAGAGATCGAACGAAAGATCATAGCTCACAGACTTTTTTTTTTAAGGAGGGAGTCTCGCTGCGCGCTGACTTCGCATAAGTTCGACAACAATAAGAGAAAATTGCAAGTACTTCTTGATGGTGTAAAAATCTG
>JAPYZC010005764.1:0-14306 GCA_030522665.1 Ichneumoninae sp. A BG-2022a | reverse complement strand
TATATATATATATATATATCAATAATTTTTGAAACGTTGAAAGGATAATACGCGAACGACGATCATCTTGCGTTTTCCTGTACGAACCGCGAAGTCGACAGTAGTTCGAACGATTGTGCGATAATCATCTACGTCGTTAGGCCCTCTCTAACTCCGCGGTCCCTAAGCGACGCCGAAAGTTCGGATGGATACGCAAATACGTACCTCACTGTGAAAACACACGTTTACGGCCCTCGGCTCGGCACTATTATCATCCTCGACGGTGGCTTCCACCGCTAAATTCGCTAAATACCTATTTTTTTCATGATTGAATCCGTTGCTCCGAGATAGCGATGCCGTTTTCGTTATATCACCCACGAACCGGCATCGCGTTCGAGCGTTATCGTGAAACTTTCGTTTCCCCTTTGCCCCGCTCATCGACGCGATGATTTTTTTTACCAAACTATTTTTTCTTTTTTTTATATAAGTTCTCCCGAAAAATACGAAAGTGATAGATAAATTTTGTCAATGGAGTAAAAATGTATCGAGGCATCGATGAGCGGGTTACACATGAGAAAATGTGTGCAGAGTGACGGTAATGAGTAGAGAATATAGAAGATAGATATACATATATATATACATCGTATATGTATATATATATATAGAACGAAAGTTCTATTAGCCGGCGTACCTGTTCCTCGTTCAAGTAGTTGGGCAAACCGCCGATGAAGATCTTGTGTGGTGAATCTGCGGTAAAGGATTTTAAACGACATTGGATTAATAAATGTTTTTAAATACCAAATATCAACACTTTTAACTTGTGAGAGGCATCGCCATGGCAGGTTTCTGCTGGACGGAAAAAATGAGTAATATTGTATGCTGCAACACATACCGGGAACCGTACCTGGCACGTTCATGCTCGGATTGTCGGTCATTCCGGGCATGGGCTGATAATCGTGCGGTCTCCTTATTTTGAGGCTCTGTCCTTTGAAGTTTATCCCGTCGAATGCCATTGCCTGTGTCGTCTCGTCTATCGAACGAAACTGGAAAATAAAATTAGTAAAAATTAACAACAAGTCGTTCCAGAGACTCGTCGCTCGAGAATTTTTTTAAAATTTGAATACGATCGATACCTCGAGGAAGGCAAAGTTCTTGTCCAAATTGATTTGGCATGCGAGAACGGGATTACCCGCCGCTTGCGCCAGACCGGAAAGATGCATCTGTTGATTGAAGAACTCCATCATCTCCTCCTCCGTTACGCCGAACGGAATATTGCCGACGTAGAGCCTTCGGGCCTGGCGAGTTATCGTACTGCCGACCACGGGCACGGCCGCCTGCGGTGTGTCGGCCACTATGTTAGCGGGTATCTGACCCGCGGCCTGCATCGCTTTGTACTGCAACGGGGTAATATGCTCGAAACCCGGCGGCGGAACATCCCAATACAGAGACGGTTTTCTTCGTCTGGAGCTGCGATTTTTCTTGGGCGAATTGCTGCGTTTCCTGTCCCTTCTCTCTTTCGAGCGCGAACGTGTGCGCTTCCTGCGGTCTCTGCTTCGTGACTTGTGCCTCCTGTCGCGTTCCCTCTCGCGGTCGCGATCTTTGTCACGATCCTGGCGCTCACGATCTGCAAAAAAAAATTTCGTTATTAAAAATTTCGACATTCGGATTTGTACTCGTTTTGGATTGATTATAGGGGCCGTAGGTCACTGTGCTCCATTTTGATCTACTAATACTGTTCTACTAATACTGGTGTGGCTATAAAATTTTATTCTAACTCATGACCCGAGTCACAGTACTGTTAAAAAAAATGTGCAAATTTTATTGCACCAGACTGAACATTTTTTGGTAAATTAAATTTAGTGTACAATGGTGATAAAAAATTTATGAAATTTTACAGTGAAAGTAAAGTAAATTATTGGATTTAAAGAACTTTTATAGTAATATTAAAATAAGGTATTTAAAGTAAAGTATTTTTGAAGTTTTTAACATACCATGCATTAATTTTTCATCACAATTGTACATGAAATCTAATATACCGGTTTGTGCATAAAAACTTCCAGTACCAGTGCATTAAATTTCATATAACTTTTTTTTACATTGTAGATAAGAAATTAAATTAAAAAAACAAGATATATAGCAAATATAATTAATTAAATAATAAATCGGTATTTATTATATTTTGTTATATAGTACAGCGTGTCCCATAATTGTTGTAAAACAAAAACATACCAACGCTATTTTAGCCCTACGCAAAGAAAAAGACAAAAGTCTTCTAAAAGACAAAATTCATTATGTATCGTACTCAAGTTGGATATACGTGCAAAAAAAAATTCCAGTAACGGCGAACACACGAGATAGGAATTATCTAATAGGATTGTAAAGTCTTTCAGCTGCGTGTATTACGCGACTCCCCATCAGAACTGTGTAAAGCCTCCGATCATTGATAACTAAATGCAAGAGATTAGTTGGGTCTGCGCAGCATTATACAAAATTTATACGGCACAAAATAGCCTCCGGACGATGTAAACAACGCAGAATACATAAAAGCTATACGGCTCAACATCTGGAATCGTGGAGCTCTCAATGACAAGTGATTGTCGGAGCGTCACGACGATATCTCTGCTCCGATCCCATTCATTGATGCGTGAAAAGTTAATTAAAGGTTTTCCCGAGGACACCGCGAGGCTACCTCGATTTCGCGCGGCTCTCGTGTACAATAAAAATAAAAAATATATCTCTCGAACGAGCGTTACGAAAACCCAGTCTCTCAAGCGATGCATCATGGAGAATAAAACCCGACAAGCATATGAACGAAAATCGATTACGACGGTTCGAGTGATGCATCGGTGTTTACGGCGTTTGGACGAAAAATTAGCACGATTTAAGCCATTGCCAGGTGCCCCACGGGGCCTTGGCGCGAGAGCGCCCGGACGGCGTCGGCGTCTCGACGCCCGGTTTCGCCGTACAATCTCACCTCCGTTGAAGTCCTCGCCCATTGTTCTTTCACCTTCACCTGCGTCCCGATGCCCCTCAATAGTAACGACCGACAAACGTTGATAACAAAACTAAGCGAAACGTCAACGCGCGTAGAACACAATTATTCGCACGAATCTTTCGATCTTTCCGAGAGCGGAACACCACGTAATGGCCGTGAGTTTGGTCGCAAGACGGCGCCCGCTACGTTGCGCGAACGTTGCGCCGTTTTTGGTACGGTCGACGCATGTGCTCCGGAAAAAAAAGGAAATTGCACATGGCCGCTCTGTACGGCAGATTTTTCGAAATGTCTGTCACGCACGGACAGTTGTGACAGGACAAACGGCGGAGTATTTTTTTTTGTAAATAATCGTGATACAACATCGTACATGGAACAAGGTGCGATGGATCGTATAAGAGAACAGGTACTCGAGAACAGACTCATCGAGCTCGCGGCGGCCGGTGACGCGGACGGTGTCAAGGAACTCATTTCCATGGGTGTCAACGTCAATACCCAAAATGCTGTAAACGGATGGTACTTATCGAGAAAACTATAGAGATTGTGGAGAAATAAAAAATAATTCGAATCCGACGCTTTTTACCCTGCACGATATTTCACCGACCTGTTGTACACGACGAAATTATTTGACCCTTTGATGCCCAATGTACGCGTATTCGCCACGTTGATCAAAGGCAGATATGTTAAAAAAATATATATTTTCACGAATTTTGACCGTCATATTATGGAAAAATGCGACGAAGGGAGTAGTGCATGCTGGAGAAATATTTTCGAACATATTTTCACTATAACTTTTTTTTTATTTGGGCCTAAAGGATTGAAAGAGAAACATTTGACAAAAATATATATATTGTTTGGACAAGAATGTTTAGGTGTTGCAAAAAAATTGATTTTTCAGTAGTAAAGAGGCTTCGGTCTTGAAGGATAAATTGAGCATTGTTTTGTATCGTAACCTTGTGCACGTCCTACTTTGACACCCCTCAGCTTTGGTGCAATATAATTTGTAGTCGAATAACTATGTATACACAAATGTTTGTAGCAAACAACAAGCAATGCCGTTGAGTACAACTTTGAACATAATTTCACCACAAAATATTATTATTTGGGTGTAAAGGTTTGAAAGAGAACATTTATTAGTAGGATATATTATTTGTGCGCAAACATTTTAAAGAGAACATTAATGAATGTATAGATTTGAACAAACATCTCTAGCTGTTGAGAAAAAAGTATTTTTCAGTAGTAAAGAGGTTTTGGACTTGAAGGGTTAATCGAGCTTACTTTTGTATTCTAACCTTACGCACATCCTACTCCAACGCCCTTTAGCTTTGGTGCAATGCAATTTGTAGTCGAATAACAATTGTACTCACATATTCGCAGCAAACGAAAGCAATCCTGTTGAGCGTAGATAGACATTCCTCTGTGCTCTTATTATAAATTATTTAGTGACTTATTCGTTAGACTCAGGATGAATTGATAATAGACTCCTTGCGAAAGCTTTCTTTCTGCATAGACTTGATTCGACTGTCTTTACCGGATAGTCTTATGTTTATTTTAAAAGGACTCCTCTTCACTGGGCCTGCAAAAGAGGCTACGTTCGCGTCGTATCGCGTTTACTGAAGGAAGGCGCTAACAAGGACATTCAAGCCAACAACGGAGAATTACCAGCTTCCGTTACCACCAATGTGCATATTCTCGAGCTCCTCGCCTCAACTCCATCGTTTCCGGAAAATACGAGGCTTCCCGACGAGTTCGAGAGACATGCTTTGAGCAATTCTACAAGAAACTCCCCACTGAGTCCCAGTTCGCGTCCAGGTCATGCCAGACCTGCGATGTCCAATTCAACGGAAGCGATAGCCGTTCATCACCAAGACTGTAAATGATTTTGTGTTCCACTGATTCGAGGCTGAACGAGGTGCCGGACGTTTGACCGATGATGTTTCGTTTCAGGCCTTGTGTTGAAAATCCGACTCTCGAATTCGAAAGATCCGGACTTCGTGGAGGTGGAGATACCGCGAAGAGAGCTCGGCTACGGGGCTCTGCTTCAAGTCTGCTGCAACGAATTGAATCTGCAGCCGATGCTGATCGAACGACTGAGGAAACTGCCGAACACGAGATTGCGAAACGACGCGGACATTCGACGTCTTCGGGACTTTCAGGAGATCGAGGTCGTCACCCACGCGAGTAACGAGCAAGCCTCCTGCAATGGTGCAGTTCCCGCACAAACGATTCTCACACCCGCCAACGTTTACCAGAGTATATCCAAGAAGGACCAGACGATACTTTACTGAAGGAAACGAACTGGAAGACGAACAAAAAAAAATCCGAGAATCGACTAGGCATCGAGTCGAGGTATAAATAGCGTCGCTCGCACGAACAATGATTTTTCAAACGTTGTTATTATATGAAAAAAAAATTAATCATTTATTGTAGATACTAAAATAATACCTAATTCGTACAGAATATTTACAAGTATGTACAGTGTTTTTCCGTTTACCGGAAGCTCGACGATTATCGCTCAGTCCTCGTCTTCGTCGGAAGACTCCTCCTCGGCTTCCTCGTTTTCTTCCTCGGACTCCTCCGCGACTTCCTCGTTTTCTTCTTCCGACTCCTTCGCGACTTCCTCCTTGACCCGATTCTCCTGGTCTCTCTCACGCTTCACCGTGATTTTTCCCTCTGGCGTTACTTTCACCGTCGCCTTTCCGGGCAACGTCGACAATTCACCCTCGACGGTCTGGTAAGCGCGAGGCCTCTTCGGCGCCACGACTGGTACCTTGATGGTATTTTTAGACGCTGAAAGATTACAAACGAAAAAAAATGTAATTAAACAGTTCATGAATTTTTGTTTTCTTTTTTTTTTTATCTGAGCTATCGGAAAACTTACAGAGGTTGATGTATATCGGAATGGTGATAGTTTTCGGGCCTTTCACCTGAACAGCCCGGATGTTTTCCCATCCACCCGGATATTCGGCAGCGAGAACTTCGCATGCGGCCAAAATGTTTTCGGCCAACTTCTCCTTGTCCATGGAAACCGTGCCGACTTTCATCGTGTGACAGTTGCCATACGGATGGACCTCCAGAAAACCCTTGCGAAGAGCTGTATCCAATTCCTTCTTGAGATCACCACGATTGAGCTTAACGGGAGTTGGTGCATTGCATCGTTTCAAAAAAGGTTTGCCGAGAAGATGCGTCAGGTGACCGATTATTTTGCCTTCTGCCAGATGGTGATCGAAAGACGCAGCCAATTTTCTCTTCATCTCGTACTGGCCGTATTCGGTCCGCACTTGGTTTATCGGGATGATCTCCTTGATGAAGTCAACACCCTTTTCTCGGAGCAAGGTTTCCCAGTGATCCACCGTTTTCTCAAAGTCCTGGTTGCGACCTTTCACCAAATCGCTGACAAAGAGGACCACGTCGTCCATAGGTCCGACCATGCTGTGCGGCAAGAGTCTGCAACAAAAATTCCCAAACTTTTAAGTAAGAATCGTCTCTCCAGGAAAACAATTCTAAAAGTGTAAACGAGTTGCTTCATTCAAATTTTCTAATCATGGTTCTCATAAGGATCCATTGGTATTTTTAATATGAATAATCATGTGCAAACTCCAAACTAAAATTACATTTAAAATGTATATATATATATATATATATATACGTACGGTCGGATGTGCCTTCGTGGACCCGAGGCAACCTTCATGCTGGAAACTTGAATAAAAATGGGGGTGCTCTCGATCGGCAGAAGAGACTTCTTAGATTCCATTTTCTTCTGCTGCATCGTTACAACAGCGTCAATTGCGTTTAATACGTGTTCCTTCATCAGCTTCAGACTGCCGTATTTCGACAATTTGCTTTTTGGGATAATAATTTTTTTCGACTTCTTCGACCCCTCTGCCTTCGGTGACTTAATCGTTGCATTAACCTTGTGTTCCTTTTTAACCGGGGCCCTATTTTCCTTCTTAACGGCAGCTTTATTTTCCTTTTTCACCGCGGCCTTATTTTCCTTCTTCGCCGCTGCCTTATTATCCTTCTTTTCCTTCTTCACCGCAACGGTAGTTTCCTCGGCAGCGTGAGTTTTAAGCTTTTTCTTGGGCTGAGCACGTGTCTCGTCGCGATCTTTCCGAACCGCCGCCATTTTCCCCGCCACCGGCGAGTCCTTCGGCGAATTCTTTTTTCTGCCATTTTGTAATTTATCCACGACGGGGCTCTTCTTCGTCGATTCTCTTGCCTGCTTCATTATGAGATCCTTCAATTCTTTCATTTGATCGTTGTTAACCTGCTCGACGTTAACGATCTTTGGTTTCTGCGCAACACGTGGCGAGGCGACTTTCTTCTGTACTTTTCCAGCGTTCTTCTTGGAGACTTTCTTCTCTTTCGATTTTGATTTCTTGCCATTGCGTGGCTTCAGCACACTTACCGTCTCTTTCTTCATTGTTAAAACGAAATGTAACTCGTGGAGTCCGTTAACTTTGATCGAGGAACTTTTTAACTCTCGTGCGTCGTCGTTTCACGGCGAGCGTCGCCGGAGAAGAGAGAACGCAGAACCGAGTGTGGCTGCTCATGGCTCGAGGTTAAAATAGCGTTTCTAACACCGGAAGTTACGCGCTCGAGTGGGGAGAGAACGCTCCGAAACAAGGCGTCCCATTGGCTGGAAATAGCGACCGCTGCGGCGCGTTTGGAAACTCACTATGCGTTAGATACAACGAGAGACTCTAGAGCCTCTAGAGCCAGCCCCAACCACAATAATAATAATAACAACGAGAGACAGAGTGCTGCGCTTTTCGAATATCCGGGAGAGACGGGTAGTCATCCAGGTAGATTTCTGAACGCTGCTTTGTTCCGCCGAATGGAGGGACTACGTTTAACGACATCCGTGTGTGCGTTTATTCGTCCGTTTCTGTCGCTGCCTACGTTTGAGACAAATTCCAAATACATTTCACACTTATCACATAATATGATTTTATAAAATATTTGTATCTTTGTATGGATTTATCTCAAATGCAGGTCGTGGAGGAAACGTGTGGATTAAGGAACACAGGAACGTGGGTAAAATAACGTATTTAATACGTCCAAAATGTATCTGGAATTGATCGCCAATGCAGCCGGCGACAGAAACGGATGAATTAAGGAGGTTTCTCTGTAGAATCGAAATTACAGAAAATCATTCGCACAGTGCACGTTAAAACTTTAATGGCCATTGGAAAGTCATTTATTTATGTCTGCAGTTATCAGCTTGCAGTGAGAAATTCTAACGATTAAATCAGACTAATCTACAGTGATGTTCGTGCACACGATGTCTGTCGATGCGAAAGCCGATTGTCGTCTGTGAATGCCTGACGATTACAATTTAGTAAGCTATCTTCCCAACGACCGTTGAAAGATCGCATCTTATACAACATTTTATGTTCGTGTATGGGATGTTTATTGACGCGAAAATCAGTTATCTATGAATGTCTGACGATTAAAATTTAGTAAGCTATCCTTGCCAACAATAGTTAAAAGTTCGAATCTTATACATTTTATATTCGTGCATGAAACGTTTATTAACGCGAAAATCAATTGTTATCTATGAATGTCTGATGATTAAAATTTAGTAAATATTTATTAACGCGAAAATCAATTGTTATCTATGAATGTCTGACGATTAAAATTTAGTAAACTATCTTCCCAACAATCGCTAAAAGATCGAATCTTACACATTTTATATTCGTGCATGGAATGTCTATTGGTACGAAAATCCATTGTTATACCAATAATAGATTTTAATCGTCAGGCATTCACAAGAATGCCTGACGATTGAAATTTAGTCAGAAGATATCTTCCCATCGGCGTTAAAGGATCAAATCTTAAAAATGTTAAGTTTGGCAACGACTGATTTTAGTGTTTTCGATATTGCCTTATATTGCTTTGTACGTAGGAATGTATAAATACGACAGACTAATGTATATATCGCTGATAAGAATATGTTTACGTTCGACAAAGTTGTTGGCCCTGAAAAGGGCCGTTTTTTTGTGTCTGTTGTCACAGCTTCGTCGGTGTTGTTGACTTTAAGCTCTCTCTCCTCTGATGCGACGAGCCAGCTGAATGTCCTTGGGCATTATAGTTACGCGCTTAGCGTGGATGGCGCAGAGATTCGTGTCCTCGAAAAGACCGACGAGATAAGCCTCGCTAGCTTCCTGAAGAGCCATCACAGCAGAGCTCTGGAATCTGAGATCAGTTTTGAAGTCCTGAGCGATCTCGCGTACGAGACGCTGGAACGGAAGCTTGCGAACGAGAAGATCCGTGCTCTTCTGGTAACGACGAATCTCACGAAGCGCGACAGTTCCGGGCTTGAAACGATGGGGTTTCTTCACTCCTCCGGTAGCAGGTGCACTCTTACGAGCTGCCTTGGTCGCCAACTGTTTTCTGGGAGCTTTGCCTCCGGTGGATTTACGAGCAGTTTGCTTGGTGCGAGCCATGATCGAAACGAAACTCTTAAGTTGAACACGAGAATTACTTTCGAGACGACGTGAGCGGTATTAAAAAAAAAGTGACCGGCACGTTCTTTATATAGCAAGGGTTACGGCGCGCTGATTGGCGGACGGTTCCGTGGTGGGGCACGAGAAGGCAGCTTGCCGCCCATTGGCGGGCGACCGCGTGGTGGGGGGACGCTGTGCGCCGACTATAAATATAGCCTGCTTTGCACCGAAGTTCATCAGTCGGCTTCGGTCCTTCGTTTAAACTTGACTACTATCGAAACTAAATCGCCATGACTGGACGCGGCAAGGGAGGCAAAGGATTGGGAAAGGGAGGCGCTAAGCGCCACAGGAAAGTTCTTCGGGACAACATCCAGGGTATCACCAAACCCGCCATCCGTCGTCTGGCTCGCAGAGGAGGAGTCAAACGTATATCGGGTCTCATTTACGAAGAGACTCGCGGTGTGCTCAAGGTCTTCCTCGAGAACGTCATCCGCGATGCGGTCACCTACACCGAACACGCCAAGAGGAAGACTGTCACCGCTATGGACGTTGTCTACGCTCTGAAGCGCCAAGGACGCACTCTCTACGGATTTGGAGGTTAATTCTCTGCTCGACGAACGAAAAAACAAAACGGCCCTTTTCAGGGCCAACAAATATAAACACAAAAAAAAAAAAAAAAAAAAAAAAAAAAAAAAAAAAAAAAAAAAAAAAAAAAAAAAAAAAAAAAAAAAAAAAAAAAAAAAAAAACCCACAAAAACAACCACACGTATACGAACCGTGAAGTCCCTAGCAACAATTTTCAACGACCACTTTGTAACACGTGTGGTCTTCACGTCTTACAATTATCGTCTCGTGCTCGTTAATCTTACGTTTCATCATAGCCTGCTAAGAATTCTCAACGAAGGTAACAGTATTTTCTGTACAATCTACCAGTCAATCGTACACCAACCATTAATTGAAATATTCGCAAAGAGAATATTTATTCTGCGCATGTGTCTCCTCGTGTCGCCAAGAAATTGGTCGATGTTTCTCGAAATGATCGTCGCTGAGATCACCGCACTGCTAGCGAGGCGGGAGGCATCGACCTTCCGACGATCTTGACATTAAGCCGCCGATGCGTTCAGTTTTTTCCGGTTTCGCGGCCGGTCTCGCCGGTTCCGAATGCCGGACTCTGTTTACTCGCTTTCTCCGCACCACTGCCGAGTCTCGTTAGCGGATTCCCTTCAAACTTTACGTGGCAGCAGCAGCTAGAGGGGAATCGAAACAGATCAGCACCGACGGAGCCGTTCGACGAAACGGCCGCCAGTTGCCTGTAGACGTATTTTTGTTTGCACGACGTTCTGTAACCGTCGGCGAAACCGTCGATTATGCTGCAGGCGGTGTTCTCAGTCCTTCGTGAATAAGATTCATTAAATTAGCGATGCAGTAGTAACATCATTATTATGTAACAGTATTATAAGTCATAAATGAATGATAGACAATGTGATGTAGGGGAGACCGGGGCAAAATGGCACAGCGGGGCAAAACGGGATAATGGGACAAAACGTAATTTTCCAATAACTTTTGGATGGTGACGATGGTGTTAGGTGGGGCAAAACAGGTTTGAAAATCTGAATGTATCGTTGGGGCAAAATGGGGCATCCAAAAAGTGATTGTAAGATTGAGTTTCGCCCTCACTGTCCCGTTTTGCCCCGCTGTGCCATTTTGCCCCGGTCTCCCCTACTTAGACAGAGGATAAAGCATTATTATTATTGTTAAGGATGGTTTTTGTAAAAGTCGCCGTACGGTGGCAATAAATACAATATAAATGTATGTGCATTATAGATAATAAATTATAGTATTAATAAATAATTTGTCGATCAACTTACATGCACGCCTCTATTCTAACGCCTTGCGGAAAATCTTTTGCGTTTACTATGTAAAGCCACTCTTTGTCTTTGTTCTGACCCGTTTTTGGGAAGACCACGGTTTCCTATGGAATGCAAGTCGTTAATAGTGTCAGCTATTAATGGGCTTTAATGGTTTGGAAAAAAATGGATGATAGAAATTTATTTTTTTCGAAAAAAACAATTTTGTCAATAATTCGTGAAAAATTTGATGGAATTTGACGTCGATACGCGCATAATAAAAAATAATTATAATTAGACGATGTTAATAGTGTCAGCTTAGCGAAGGCTAAGATTTATCGTACCTCGTAGGCGCACAGCGATTCGTCGCCACCGACACCGTCGATTCTCTGACCAATTTCGGGTCCCTGAAAATAAAATAGGATTTTGAGGATATTTTAAACGTATTCGCATACTTAAGATCAAACGACTGATTACCGTGTCGACGGTCGACAGGAAGTGGAGATCCTGACGCGCCTTTATTGCCTCCTTGATATAATAATCCGGATAGTACGATGGATTTTCGCAGAACGTTGAATTTCTGCATTTAGCCGCTGGTTGAAGAGTTACTCTTGAAGGACCGTTGTCAGGCAAGTCGGAGGGAAATACTATTTTACCGTCAGATTCCAATGGCTGGCGCATACGGGGAACTGCGAATAGGACATACAATTAATCACCAGAATCACGGGTAATCGTGTCGATCGAATGAACTATTAAATAATTAACCAGCCTGGTTCTTCCGCGCGAGACTGATGGTCGTCAGCGTGGGTTTTCCGAGCTTCAGACGCAGGAAGTTGTCGTTGGTCGCGACGAGACGTGAACGTTTCTTGTGAAGGGGATTCGTGATTCGTGAATCGCTGATCTCCGGGTGGTCTGTGAGGATGACCTTGGATGATCCCGAGAATAATCTGGCGCAGAAAAAAAAACAAAGAATCTTAAAATAGCACTCAAACATCCTCGCATGAGTCGTCGATAAGGTAGATTTCTTTTCATGATATGCGCGATCAAATAACATAGTGATGTATCGATCGCGTGTTACTGGAAGTTTTTTCAACTAGGATTCCCCTCGTCCGAAGAAACGTTTTAAGTCTTGTTGAGTATAGGCAGATCAAGGACAACTGGTCGGTGGATCGAGTTCGGCCATGCAGCTTTTTATTATTTTATGATTTCGTGGAACAATCGTAAAGGCTGTGAATGCAGCCAGATATTTCTTTTCATGATGCATAATACATTACCTTCGACAAAGGTGACATCGTATTATAAATAATTCGACGCTCGACAGCGCGCAAGAAAAATGCATTATAAGTCATTCCAGTCAAAAATTATCCGTGAAAATTTGCATAATTGGTGATGGTTAGTGATTAGTGATAAATAGTGATTAGTGATTAGTCATGATTAGTTATGGGAATACCGCGACGAGAGGATAAAAAAAGTAATCTCGAGATAATCGTCCAGTACTGTGTTCGTGACGCCGAGGAGGCGTATGCGGTCGCAACTTACCGAAAGGATGAACACGCCCAACAGACTGCAGTGTACGTTCGTCGTCATTGTCGAACGAGTATTTGGCGGTACTTGAAAAGTTTTCTCAAAGAAACTAGACTTTTCGACGACTTTGTGTGGAGCAGAATAAAGCAGCAGCCACAATATGCTTCGCGCATCCGTTCAAGAATACCTTTTTAACGCGACTCATGGTTCGGATTTGATTATTTATAAAGCAGACGACCGGTTAGCGGCTGGAGTGGGGGCACGTCTACTAGTAGTAAGGTGGGGCGAGTTCATGATGGACGGAAGCCTTCTGCGGCATACGCAGCCGTAACGGTTAGTAATTCTGCTTCATAGAATAGTCCGTGTAAAAGTAAATGCTTCGAGTAGTCAACACTACAGTGTGTTTATATTTATGTAACGTGACTGAGATATGTCGATCTTAAGTAATCATTATTTTTAATAACAATAACTTTGGTACGGTCCTCGTTAATATTAATTGCTGGCCAT
Source organism: Ichneumoninae sp. A BG-2022a (assembly GCA_030522665.1). NCBI lineage: Eukaryota > Metazoa > Arthropoda > Insecta > Hymenoptera > Ichneumonidae > Ichneumoninae sp. A BG-2022a. The sequence continues at coordinate 1,008 of JAPYZC010005764.1, read as the reverse complement.
GATAAGGGCCCTTTGTTTGCGTGCCTATTATCTCAGCATCCCCGGATTCGTTGGGCCAAGGGAATACCCCGTGGCATAATAGTTCCGCGATGTAGGTGGGTCGTGCCAGAGATTCGTATCTTCGAAAAGTCCGATGAGACAAACTTCCGTTGCTTCTCGAAGAGCCGACAAAGCGGCGACTCGAGCGCAAAAATCTGTTTTAAAATCGTTAGACATCGTGGCCAGGAAGAAGTCCGTACAAAATTTAAGGACACTCAAGGACATTTCCAGATTGTGTTGGGACATTTATAAAAAATAATAGGCATATCGCGCACTACGTAGGGGCGAACGGGGCAAAATGGCCCAGCGGGGCAAAACGGGACAACGAGACAAAAGGCAATTTTCCAATAACTATTGGATGATGGCAATGGTTGTCCGTGGGGCAAAATGGGGCATTTAAAAATAATTGGAAAGTTGAGTTTTGTCCTCACTGTCCCGTTTTGCCCCACTGTCCCATTTTGCCCCGCTCTCCGATACGACATAACATTTAATTCGTTAACTGTTTTCGTTTACATTCCAATCGGTTCAGAAAAAAAAATCACTCACTGTGCACGAAAGTGCATAAGGGCCGTTTGTTTCCATGCCTATGCTTCGAAAAGTCCGTTTTGATAAGCTTCCGCTGCTTCTCGAAAAGGCAACAAAGGCGCGCGGCTTGAAAGCAAAGATCTGTCGTAAAATCGTTACAGGCTTGTCCCAACAGCCATTGGAATCTTAAGTAATCATTATGTTTAACAATGACATTAGTATATTCGTCGTTAATATTAGTTGTATTCCATGGTAACGGCCGTTTGTTTGCATACCTATTATCGCAGTATCCCCGGATCCGTTGGACCAAGTGAATGTCCCGTGGCATAATAGTTACGCGATGTGCGTCGATCGTGCAGAGATTCGTATCTCCGAAAAGTCCGGTGAGACAAGCATCCGCTGCTTCTCGGAGAGCCAACAAAGGCGCGGCTCATTGACAATAAC
>JAPYZC010005761.1:0-16867 GCA_030522665.1 Ichneumoninae sp. A BG-2022a | reverse complement strand
AAAAAAAACACAGCAAGCAAGCCAGTAGCAGACGAGAACGTATCGGCATCAGCAAACAGCAACACTACAGCAACAAGAATAATAGTAAAGTGAAAAAAAAAAAACGATAAAACAAATACACATACACATCGAGGAAGTAATCGGCGCCCAGCGTGTGCGTTTTTCGTGTGGATCCTCTCGCAAGTCGGTTCCCTCGAACGACTCCAAGTGAGCCTCGCCTCGCGGGACGATCGCATGGTGCACGAGGACGTTGGGCGCCGTTTATCATCGGCGGCACCGCATTCCATTTACTGACGCATTATCTATTATTGTTCTAATTTTAATCGCTATATTTATTGCTCGATATGATCGGACGAAAGATTTAATATAGTAAAGGTTGAGATGTGATGAAGAAAAAAAATGAAAAAAAGTTAAACATTATAGTTTATCGGGCCATCGTTTTGAGCCTCGTTTGATTAAAGCACGAGAGACGAGACGCTAGATCGTTTACGATTAAATTAAATTAAAGGAAAGAAAATGAATATTAAAAAGAATTAAAAAATAAATGAAGAAATTACTTGATAAAAAAAAAGAAAGCGCGTTAAACGGCATAACGTATTTAATTGATTATCATAGTTGTTATTTATTGTGAACCGCTGCAAAGATGAGAACGGATTGAGAGCGATTATATTCATCATATATAGATGAGCTGTTTCTAATAATGGACATCTAACGTTGTTGAAGTATTAAAGAAAGAGAGGCAAGGTGTGCGAGCGAATGCGAGTGTGAGAGTGAGATTGAGAGAGTGTGAGAGAAAGTGAGCGTGTGTGTCTGTATGTGTGTATGTGAGAAAAAGTGAAAGAGAGAGAGAGAGAGAGCGAGAGAGAGAGAGCGAGAGAGAGAGAGAGAGAGAGAGAGAGAGAAAAGTGAACGTTCGAGTGCATGAAAGATAGCGAGAGTGAGAGAAAGAGGATTGTTCAGGCACTGATGTTAAATATTCTCGATCAGTCCAGGCGGTCGTGCTTAAAAGGATCTACGATACTGCGAGTGGGTGGCGTGTGTGCTCAGCTTCGAGTCCGACCGATCGTTAATGATATATAATTAATAATTAACAATACTACCGGGCGAGAAGCCGTTGTAATCCATCGTAGACATATTCTATATTATATTATATTATAGGTGTACGGGATTCGTTAGGCACTCCCGCACGATACGGTTACTTAACTAATGTTTAATTACGATCGTTGGCGCTTTGCGCGCAAAAATTTGTGCAAATAAAGAAGAGAAGGTCGAAAAAAAAGAAAAAGAAAACGAACAAAAAAAAAAAGATAAAAATAAATAAAATACACACCACACGAACACAAACACACACATGTACACACGCATACATACATACAAATATACGACAAACATGTCAACCACGAGATGTGCATCAATGTATTAACCAGTGATATACGACTTTAATAACGATATTACTCAGTCAGACTTTTATTACGCCATCGACACAACTTCACGGTTTTAAATATGATAATTATAATATTAATCGGTCGTGATTCTAATGATATTGTTACCCACGATTATTACGATAACGCGAATGCTTATAAACCAAAAAGAAAAATCACAATTATACATTAACGGTCGCGCCATTAACCGATTATGACGGATAAACGATTTAATCGCATTACGCATAGGTGTTTTAATATTAAAAACGCGTTGTAATGTGCATGTTCTAAAGTGAATTAATTCGTAATCGCGCGTGTAATACTACTTGTATTTTAAAAAATCTTTAAATTAACGGAGCGAAAGAAATCCACCTCCGATTAATTTTAAACCTTCGACGTTAAGCGCCGCAATGAATATTGTCGAGCGCAACGACGACTATCTTCGTCTACATTCCTTCGGTGTATTTGCTCTGTGTCTTTCTTGCTCGATCCAAAGACAATTGATATACATATATTGAATATATGATTAAACGTAATATATGCACGTACGCATGCGGCACGCAACGCATTTATTAAATAAGAATAAGATAGAATAACCGACTCTATTCACGGTAATTAAATCTGTCAGTACGTACGGTTTCTTCGTTCGGCGCGAAGAATATAATAATCGCCCATTTATGCTAAAGAAAAAAAAAAGCATAAACAAAAAGAAAACGTATTTAAGATTCGACGCATGTACATAGGCGCACATAATAATTATGTGTACATAAATATCCATAATTCATTTAGCGTTGAATGATTAAAAAAAAGAGCGCGATGTTCCTCGCGCGATAATCTCGCGAGGAGGCGTTTACGATTGCCCGGTGCTAAACTTGAAAAAAAAAACATTAAAAATTAAAAACAAATTAAATTAAATTAAAATCAAAGTACGCGTCGCAAGCTGCACGATTTCACGTTTGCGATTAGTGTGCGGTTCAACAAACGTGCGCGATTCATTTCGTGGGTCCACGATCGTTAATAGTCACTGGCGGTTATTAATAACGATGATAAATAAAAAAAAAATTATAAAATATCGATAAAAAAAAGTAGTCAGCTGATGTCGATCTTTTTGCTAATATTTCCGAGTGAACCGTGAACAACCGCAGAATCCTTAAGCACGAGCGCGGCTGGTCAACGATAAGAAAAAAAAAGAACGTAAATGAAATTGAATAAACGAGAATATGTACAAAAGGTGGCGATTGCCTGTGCGTGAATATCTCTTCGTGTAACGCGTATCTTAAACGGAGATGCTGATACAACGATAGTCCTCGCATTAAAGGAATCAGCGTGTTTCATCCTACACAAAAATAAAAAGTAAAAAAATCTTAAAAATCTAAAAAAAAAAAAATAAAAAAAAATTTGTTAACGTCTTAAAAGAAAGCGAGAACAAGCAAAATAAAGCGTTGGCTCAGTGTTTGACGATTTCTCTGAATAGCGAATAAATGTTTTCAAATGTATATATATATCATATTCTTAGATCTCTATCTATATCTCTATCTCTATCTCTCTCTTTCTCTATCTCTCTCTTTCTCTATCTCTCTCTTTCTCTATCTCTATCTCTATCTCTATCTCTATCTCTATCTCTATCTCTATCTCTATATCTATATCTATCTCTCTCCTCGAATCTCCAAAAATCGCTGATTCGTCTGACTGCCAGTAGTAATAACTTATCACGAAACGAGCATCTCGCCTGACCGAAGCGCATTCGCATCACTCGGAGACACGCATCGAAGATCCCCGACAGATGGCAGCAGCGATTACTCGAGGATACCCTCCGAGTTTACCGAATCGCACGACCTCCGGCAAAGCAGGTTTCTCTATCGACCGTCTCGCCCGGCGACGGACTCCACGACTCGGCAATTCGCGAAACAAAACCATATTCCAAAACTGATCTATTAAACCGCGCATGTTCCAACAGAAAACAGAAGAAGAGAAAAAACGAAAAAAAACATCTATATTTACCCAGGTCTCCATTCAAAGTCGATGCTCCTAGGCCCGCAGACATTAATATCTCCATTTCGCTGTGTTTGTTTTGTATCTCTGTTTGCTTTGCCATATAAACTCTCTTAGTTTAGTCTGTTATCAAGAATAACAGTTTCGAAACGAGGCATTTCCTCGGCACGTCTATAGCCAAGATCTTATGGTTATTAAATCGTAAAGAAAAAAATAAAAGATAAAAAAAAAAATCGTCCCAGAGAATCGAAGGTCACGCCCGCTCGACGCGCTCGTGTCTGCCGAGGGCCTCGTGCGGGCGTCTCGTCTTCGCGTATCGTCGCCGAGACGCCGTCGGGGATCATCTCGGGAGCGCTCTCGCGAGGCGACAGACTCTTCCGTCAATTTCCCTTCCTACCCCCTCCCGAATACGGCAATGACATTAATGTCGTACAACACGAGGGACAGGATGTGGTCAATTCAGAAGAGCCTCGTGTGTGACTCAGATTATGTGACTGCTGCTGATGCCGCCGCCGCCGCTGCTGCTGCCAGTGCCGCTCGTTACTGAATGGACCAGCGGAGGCTGCACCGGGCATCAGCGCAGGAATAGGACAATCGGTGGGATTCACATGACTTCGCTGACGCTGTTTCGCGGACGTAACCTGCCGCTCAGTGCGAGCGCACTTTTGTCTGACCTTAGACCCCTTCCCCTCTAACCCCCCCCCCTCCCCTGCCCGGCCCGGCTCGGATAATCTGCAAGCATCGCATCGCGATAACCCGATTGCTTCGCCTCTCATCTGCCGCGTCTTGTCATTCAGCCGTTCCAGCGCACCTCCAATTCACTCAACGGCGTCCGTGTGCCAATCTTCGAATTGAACCGAGTCCACCCCTCGAGGCGGCCTTGAAGCCTCCCTGTACCCCGATCTAGAAATTAAAGCGTTCGTTAATTCATGGTTGACACGAACTTTTCCCGATTTTCTAGACCATAAATTTCATTTTTTGTAGTCGATCGATCAGGGTACGTTGAGAAAAAAAATTGGTTGTTTTAAACAAAAGTCGTGGTGACATACGATCAAAGTTGTTCTTTGTTTGGTGCGTATGAAGCATTGTTTTGTTGAACGATTGTTATGCACATTTACGGACAAAAAGGCCAGCAGATTCATGTTCAACGCACAAAAATAATAATATAGTTAATTTTATAAACGGAAAAAAACATTTCATGCCGACAAAAAATATTTCATCAAAAATTCCAATTCCCTTTCAAATACATTTTTCACATTTTTCAACGTCCTTGAATGGGACGATACAACGATTGTAAAACTTTGCACGAGGCTCTATTTTCTGTATTTTTTTCCCGTAGAACACGATGGGCACCCCGGATTTTTCATAGGTCCATTGGGAGCCGCGATATCGATCTTTGAAAATCACGAAAATTGACGTTTTTTCAAAAATTGCTTAAAAATTGAAAAATCGTTGTTCAATCGATTTTTTTTTTATTTCAAGGCTGTATTCCACGTACTTTTTCCCGCTGATCACGAATATACCCATTGTTTTACTACCAACCCAATATTTTCCATTTAAATACAAAAAATACGATTTTTCGTGCATAAAATCAAAACTTTCAATGTCTCACTGTACTTTAGCCCCAAAAAGGTCAGCGGATTCGTATTCAGCGGGAAAAAATAAGTCGAAATACATGGTAGTTCATTTTTTTTTAATTTTGGGGAAATAAAAAATTCAAGGACATTCCAGGACTTTTTCAAGGTCAGGCAAAATTTAAGGACAATTCCAGGACTCCAAGGACTTGAAGGACCGCTGGACACCACGGAACACGAAAAACACCACATCGGGAAAAATATATTTTCGACGATTCTGGTTCCTCCGAGCGAAAGTCTCAGCTGACGACAATATTGATCCATTGTATATGAGATACCAGATTAATTTACAATCGCTAATGTTCTGATCATATCGTGGCTAATGGACCCAACGGAATCCATTTACGATTCGATAGTTTCGATAGGCTTCGCATTATTTTAATAAAAAGACGTCTTGAGGGTTAATCTTTTGGGGGTTCGTCTTTTCGGAGGGGTATTTTTTTCGAGGCATATTCATCGGGGAAAAACGTTCTGGGGCTGTTCCACCCTACCGTCAAAAAATCTGAAAAAATTCGAAACGATTTAGTCGGTCTTTGCCTGCAAACTAGCAAAGTTTTATAATAATCGAACAGAAACGTTCCTTGGCTCAAACATCCTTAAATAAATTTTCTAGAAATTAAAGTTTTAATCAATAATGTGTTTTTCAAATTTATTTTTTTAAGTGCTTTGGGGATGACGGTGGTTCTTAGCGTGGTTAATATCAGGGCCGTTAAACCATTTGATGAGTCAAATTTTAATTGAGGATGTGCCGCTCCCGGTACCTACGTCGGAAGCTTCCGCAGAAACTGGCCAACTCCGGATCTACCAAGATCGCCCACACTGGCGAACTCGCGCTGTAAATCGTTTAGGCTCGTACTCCGCTCAGTAACGAGCACGGCGTCATGTTTTGTTAGGACTACTTGTTGCCCAGGCCTAAAACTAATCGGGTTGAATTGCGCGAAGATTCGTTACTCGTGTAACACGTCGGGTTTTTGTTTTTGTTGCCTTTAGCATTTTTCCCCAAGTTAGCGTGTCAACTCTAGTTCTCTAGCCGCATAAATAAATAATAAATAAATAAATAAATAAATAAATAAATAAATAAATAAATAAATAAATAAGTAAATAAATAAATAAATAAATAAATAAATAAATAAATAAATAAATAAATAAATAAGTAAATAAATAAACATCGACATATTACTAAGCTCGCGAATGAGCATGCGGAGACACCGCCATTTTTCCATTCATGTCTCCATCTTTTTAAGAAAAAATGAATTAGTTTATTTCCAATTGGCTGATTCCCATTTTGTTTCGTCCTTATTCATGGTAGTGATCTTATCTTTTTCCCCATTGTCTATTTATTATCTTCTAATGAAAGATTATTTATACCGATTATGTTGCGTACGGTAAACGATATTCACGATAACGATTCTTCTAAGTGCCATTGTAATGTTTGGACGTTATATATATATCGTCCTGTAGAAAGGTTCTACCCGTTAATACATAAATAAATAATTCATTTGCTATCTGCTGGTCTCCGATAATAGATTTTCCGTATATAATAGTCTGTGATGTCAATTGATACTTTTTTTTCTCATGTAAATAGTTCGAGCATGTTCCAGTTTGGGCCCATTTGTCAACGCAGATCGAGCGTGCACGAACGGCCCATCTTCGAGATACTTGTAGCCGCATGTAAACACGCGCATCACCCTGTTGCTTTCGTTCGTTTCTCCACGAGACACCGTACAAGTGAGCAAAGGCGCTTAAAATATAAAAATAGAAAGAAAAATAACGAAACCCGCTTGACATTGTTAATATTATCGGCTCTCGACCATTGAAATATTTGCAGAAAGCAAGGTGGAATCGCAGGAGGCTGTATGAACAATGCATCGTTATTCGACTCCGTGATTGAACCGCGTGTTACGTGCTCGGAAACGAAATAACGAAGTACAGCGCGCTTTCGACTGAGCACCCGATTTTCGCCATCGGAAACAGAAAAAAAAATGTGAAAACTTCCTTTTTTTCATTCTCGACATGTAAAACGCTTTTCACGACCATAATCTGATAGTCCAATATTTTTTTGGATTGCAATACTCTCCGCTCGGTAATGCGCGGTTTGTCTTTTAGCGCGTTAGTTTATTTTATTTTTATGCGGTTGTGACGACTCCGCGATTAAGCCGCGAGTTACGTGCCAAGAAACGAAATAACGAAGTGCAGCGAGCGTTCGACTGAGCGCCCAGATGATCGCAATCAAAAACAGAATGAAAAAAATATTGAAAACTCCCTTTCTACATTCTGGACGTGTAAAACACGTTTCTAGACCATAATCTGATAGTCCAATATTCTTTGCATTACAATATTCTCCGCGCGGTAATGCGCGCTTTATCTTTCGGTGCGTTAGTCTTTAGTGCGTTATATTCAGTATTTATCCGGTTTGTTTGCGGTTATTCTTAGATATTCGCTGCGTGTGTACGCGCAGTTATTCTTAATTAGGTGACGTGCCTAGAAAACCTCAGATCCTAATGTATAATAAATGCCATCTATCCATCTAGTGGTGAGAAAGTAAAAACAAACATAATAAAAAAAGAAATCAGTGCACCGACGATATTGGCGAGGATAAAAAACGGTTGCAGGATTTTGGTCAAGCGGTTCCTACGATACACGCATCGTCGCAGTTGTTTCAGGAAACAAAGTCGAGGTAGTGCGATACCGATCGATCGGCGGTGTACCTATGCCCAGCTGGCATGCCATTATGCCATGGAAGGCAAAGAGGCATCGGAGGCAAAAGCAACGGCAGAGGCACACCGATGGAAACGACGTGGAAGGGGTTTTCGAAGCGAGTTGAACAGTGTAAGCGAACGTAAACAGGGTAGGGGGAGGGGCGGGGAGGGGAGGGGGCGTCAAGCGGGTCCCCCAGGCTAACGTCTGTTCAGTCAACCTGGCAGCGTCGTAGCATACGAACGAGGCTAACGTTGTCCGAGGCAGGCAGTAGCGTGCACAGTTCCGAGCTCATTCAGTGCGGCGTTGGCGCGCGTCGCTTTCCCTTCTCTCGGCATTCGGGTTTTTATTACTCTCTCTCGCTCGCGTACCGTGCACCAAACTTAAAAAAAAAGTATTTAATGGACAAGTAAACGCGTGTGCACAACGCCGGAGAATACCAATCGGTTGTAATCGTCGGTGAAATTTAAGAACAAAAAAGGTACAAGAGTAAACGAGTCAAAATGGTCGCGAAGGATCCGTCGAGAGCGTTGGTCACGGAGTCGATGAACCCGTACGAGAAACCGCCCAGCATGAGCGCCCGGCAGTCGATGAAGACGTTCCTCTACAACCGAGAGACCGGTGCATTCATGGGCAGGACCGCAAGTAGCTGGGGTAAGCCCGTCTCGCTGTCTCCCGATTGTTCCGGCACACTCGGCGGATTGATCGTCCGTTCGATTTTTGGTTAACGCGTTACCTGTGCGCACACCTTGCTTCTCCGGAATTCCGAGCCTCTACTACCTGTTACGCCTGCGGCACGGAGGCGGCAGCCCGGTATTGTCGTTCCGAACCCCGCCGCACTAGTTCCCTCTCGAGCCCTCTGCGGGACGACTCCTGCAACGCGCGTTTCCCGAAAGCCGCTCCCATACCTAAAAGTTTCGCCGAGCTGTGTCGTGAGAGCACGTTGCGCGGACGTCCGCCGTGAGCGACGAGGCGACGCTCTAGTCTCGAGAGACACGGTAGGCGTTTGCTTTGTCTCACTACAGATTAAACATCGCGCCCAGCGTTGTAATGATTTCTTGAATGTTACCTTGTTAATTGGTTGCGCACACTCTTTGTTTCTCTGCGATATTGCCCTTTGATACTGCTGATTCTTTAACCTTTTATCCTTAATCTTCATACTATAATTAGAGGTCGTCAGTGCGTCTCGAATCTACTTTGCGTGTGTCAAGTGCTTCTACTTGCAGGGTTTTACACCCTACTTACAATCCCAATAACAATAATAAATCATTGTTGAACCGTCGCTTAAGTTGCTGCACGTTTGTCAAGCGATAGATTAACAAAAGGAACGGAATGAAAACGATGATCGTAAATAATGAAAGTCGACGTGTCGTGCAACGTGCGCGGTTTCTTGCGCGGGAGGGGCCTCGGCGAACGGAATCCCGCGTCGCTTCGGACGCCTTCGTAACTCGGATCCGTGCAACAGGTGGAAATGCCGTCATCGTCTCGATCTTCCAGTTATTGGCCACGAGGCAAAACTAAGCTAAAAAAAAAGAAAAAGAAAAATCCCGCACATGCGAGTGACATTATAATGATAGAACGACGGAAAATTTGACGAGGGAGAAAGACGCGTAATTGACGACGGTGTCGCAGCGCCGTCCTCGGAATACCGGACGGCGTGTGTAAGAAATTTATGAATCATGTTATGACGATGCTCCCGGTCGCAGGAGGTGGGCAACGAGTTGCTCTCGCGGCGATGGTCACCGCTATTCTCCGGGCGTAACGCGCTCGCTCGGGCCTTAAGGGGAAGTGAAATATCGCGGTCGGTAATGAAAACTGTAATGAACTTTTTTCACGGGTTCTAATTATCTTGAGGAAAAAGCAAATTCGTGCCGGATGCGCACGGCATTTTCGCATCCGGCCCGAATTCATTCGCTTCTCAAAAAAATTAGCACCATTGAATAAAGTCAATTTGAAAATTGGAACTATCTCTCTCGCACGCACAGCTGTTTCACTTCCCATTAACGACGAAACACAACGAAGGAGTGCTGTGCAAAGGCCCCGGTTGCGCGCGCTCCTGGTAACCATGGCGACGGGTCGCGCGTCGCTGCTCGTTCATGGGTGGGGAACCGGTGGCCACTCCCGTACTTAGCGCACGGACGCCAAGAACAAAAAGAATAAATAACAAAAACGAAAACATCGTATCGACTCGCGTGCGTCTCACTTCCTCGTCTGCATGCGTACTATGTTCTGTGAAACGAAGGACTGGTTTAATGCGTGCGTGCTCCCGATGAAGTGTGCGACCAGGGGGGACTCGACCGAGCACGTGTACCTACGAACGGTGCATGTGTGTACCGCATCGTACCAGCCCAGCGTCGAACGAAACCGCACCGAACGAGCTGTTAGGGACCTTGATTACCACCGCGCTCGAATAATGTTGCGAGCCGTGAGAATCGATAAAATGTATATATGTGTATATATATATATTTTATTCAAATATATACAATTTTTTGTGTTCCTAAATTAATGTTCTTTTTGATGTTCGGAGGACGAGTCCACGTGGTTGGCTCAGTTTTTTTCAACCTATACTCTTTCGACCGTAACTCGATCGCCGACGGTTCAAAAAACATTGCACACTCACGGCGAGAGGGCGGAGGCGTGGAAAAGTCAGGGTTAAAGAAAATTAGGTCCGAAGAGACGAGTCTGCAAATGTGTGAAATGGCGCTATGGAAGCCATACGCGGTATCTAAAGGTCGGGTCATTCTGAGATTACACGCTCTATTCCTGTAATTAACTCGGAAGCCAGTTCGTGTTGATATCTCGGTATTATGCTCTACGGCGGAGAGTTTGTTGTCGGGCAATATGGACTTGGGCTAACCTGCCGCGGACTCTGACACCAAGTTCACTTTCGATGTATATATATGTTCATATATGTATATAATATACGTATATTTTATAACAAATACGATATACATATATTGTGTAAGTAATATAATCTTATATATATTTAGAAAAATTGTACATTTTTTGCTTTCGATGCTAATTCCCCCTCCCCCCAGTTGAGCCCCCCTTCCGGTGAAGTGAGCACCTCCAAGGTGGATTTTATAGTATATATAAAATGTATTCGAAATTTCGTTCTACATTCTGTAATTTCAGACTTTCGATTTTTATAGCACATAGAATGGATTTCAAAATTCCATTCTATGTACTATAATTCGGAATTCTGGTGTTCATAACTACACGTAAAGGAGTTCGAGATTCCGAATTTTTATTTCATATGGAATGGATTTCCACATGCTATGAACCATGCGATCTGTGCGAGCCAACACGAGTATACATACATTGTATAACGTACATGCTATACATATATCGAATAACGAATATGACATACATATATTGAATCATGAATACGATAGGCATATATCGTGTATAACGAAGCAGGCCAATCCAAAATTCACGGGAAAAAAAGGCACGGTGCGTAGCGCTACGTAACTGCACCGCGAGGCGACGACGACGAGAATCCGGAAGTAGTTTGGCGCACAAGGTTCGAGTGAGACACACGCACGGGAGCGGGGCACACACAGACATTTAGCGACGTCTCTCGCTGAATGGCAATTGTTGAACTTCCCTTAGCGCAAACCGTGTACAACGAGGTCAATTGGCGTTAAATGGAAGCATTACGACATTACGTAACCTAGGGCCATTCCGAAGGGTACACCCACGCCGAGTCCACGCGGCTTTTCATCCCAGTCGAGCGAACGTCCGTGCGTGGCCAACACATTCATGCGCGCGCGTTTCTCGTACAGATTTATCTATTGTCAATTTTAACGGATGGAGAGAAAGAAGGCGAAATCCACCGACGGCCCCTTGGCAGTCCGAGCCGGATTAACTTGGATCTCCAATTCGGGCCATTCGGGTCAATGCGGGGCGGCAATTTATTTTGACACTCTCGCCGTCTTCTTCATTCTGACAAATGGCCCAGAAAGCTCGGCTGGACGAATCTGGATATCGCATTGAAACACTCGGACGGGCAGGCTGGAAAGTCATTATCTTGTACAGGGATTATGTTAATTATTTTTCTTTTTTTTTCTCTCTTTGACATTGTACATTTTGGCTATAATTAATACAATACCCTCGATGTCGTTCCGGGGAGAGAATTTTTTATACTATTATCAGTAACGCTGACTTCGTGAGCCATTTTATGTTTCTTCGTTGCAAGGATGTGATTTATGGAAATGAAATTGAAATTTTCGCCGCCGGCGAATTAACAGCCGATCGGAAATTTTCAAGCTTTCTCTTCACTGTCGCATCCCTGCAGCGAAGAAATATGTTACAGCGACTATTGAGAGAAAAATATATATTCAGTTCATTTTAGTCCCTACATTTTTTTTCTCAGTGCATGGTTGATGGAACGGCAACTTTAACTCTTTGAAGCATGCATACGTTTATTTATTAATTAAAAAAAGACCCGCAAGTATGGATTTTCAAATACATCGGTTGGTTATTAATGCACTTTTTTTTTTTGCTGAACGCAATGAAGTCTGTCACCTGTGCTTCAAAGGGTCAACATCGGAACGAGAATTTTGTAAATAAGAAATTTTTTTGTAAGACTTTGGTCCAAAATTTATATCGTATTAATCTTCAGCACGAATAAATGCATCGAATCATGTGGTTCGGAATTGTTTTTTTTTAAACTCTTCGGCAAAACTCATTCGAAGTAAACAATTTTTTTTTCCTATTACTGTTGAAAAAAAAATACCATCCAGCCTCGACGTGTGTCGATGCTGCGTAAAAACATTGGACACACTTTGTTTTTAATGATTTACTTTAATTTGACGATAAAAGCACTTAAATTTTAATCACTTGTTAACTCATTCGAAGTAAACAATTTTTTTTTCCTATTACTGTTGAAAAAAAAATACCATGCAGCCTCGACGCGTGTCGATGCTGCGTCTCGTAAAAAAATAAAGCTATATTTACCTCTCGGCGAGTAAAGCGATCCGAGGGTGAGATTGACACCGATATGCGGCCAGATTGCAAGGTATCGAGTTTCGCGTATCGTCCTGGTATATTTCCGCCACTATTGTTTACAACACGAATCCAAGAGGCGGCACGCCTCGCGATCGTGCCCGCTGAAACATGACGATAACAAGCCGCGCCGCGATTCCGCTAAACGGTCCTTCGAGTGGGAGAGGATGGCCATTCCGCGAAATGGAAAACCGCCACGGGGCACATCTAGGAAGTCGCTCCGGCGACGTCCTTGCTGCGCGACGCCTCGAGAGCATCGAATCAGCGCGTAATTGGATTGTTCCAATTGACAAGGCATTTTGATCCTCTTATAAATTGAAACACGTGAACTAATGTAATTAACTCCAAAGCGCTATCTCGAAAAACCCTGTCACGTGATAGTTCGCCCGTGCACGGTTTATATCTGTGCTGGGAGAACTTTGACGATTTTAGAAAAAGGACTTTTTTTCCCGACTTCGCTGAAATAAACACATTACTTGCGACACGGCCGAAAAATCGCCTATTATTGACCCATGATCTTTACTGACATGTGCGCGTGCGCGGTTTCATTGCTTGCTCTGCATAGTAAAAAAATAATAATTTAATGTATCGGCCTGACAGTTTTTATGGAAAAACTGGCACATTAAGTTTAATGTACAATTGTGATGAAAAATAAATATAATTTTTCATCAATATTAAAGTAAGTGATTAAAATTTAAGTGCTTTTATCGTCAAATTAAAGTAAATCATTAAAATTAAAGTACTTTTATATCAAATTAAAGGAAATAATTAAAAACAAATTGTGTCCAATGTTTTTAATACACTGAACATTAGTTTTTCATTACAGTTGTTCATCAAATTTAATATACCAGTTTTTGCACAAAGACTTCCAGTCCGGTACATTAAGTTTAGACAAGAAATGTGGTGATTTTAACAAAGTCGGAGAAAGTATCGTGTACTACACGGCAGGAAGCGGATTTTCACCCCGTGTGACTTCTGCCCTCGCCTCGCTCGCATAGCGAACTTCACACTCAGCGAAAATCGCGCACTTCCCTCCCTTGAAGCACAGTATGCTATTATCCAACCGAGGTTGTGCATGCTCTTGCGCTTGACCCAGATTTCAACGTCTCCCTGGAACGTATAATGAAGTTAAACTATTAGTGTCAATATTATTAATTTTTTTTTTTTTTTCAGAAAAAAATTGGTTTTTCCTTCTTCGACTCTTTTAGAAAGAGAATTTTACCTAGCGAGGTTTATACATGCACCTGCGCTTGACCCAGATTTTAACGTCTTCCTGGATTTACACGTGTTCCAACTTCATCACACAATGAAGTTAAACTATTAGTGTCAATATTTATAATTTTCTTTTTTTTTTGCAGGAAAAATTGGCCTCTTCTACCTGATATTCTACGGAGTGCTGGCCGCACTGGTGGCGATATGCTGGTGGGTTTTCTCCCAGACTCTCGATCCAAGGGCGCCGAAATGGAGGCTGGAACGCTCGATTATCGGAACGAATCCTGGTGAGGCCGGCATAGAATCGTACATACACGTAGTTATACATATAAACTCCATGATACTCGTTAAATCCAACGTGCACGCAATCCACACTGAATAATTGGCTGATTATGTAAATGATACGCTTTAGCGTTGACCTTCCCTAATTTTCTATGATTCATTCAATTCGAACGTCCTCACTCTCATCCGTTCCTTCGGCTTCACCTCCGATCGCACTGCCGGGCGTGCGATTACGAGCTTTATTTGTGTTTATCGCCGCCGATGCCTCTGGCCGATCCGCGATGGTTATCTACAGTGGTTGGACTTTATCCGTTAAAGGTTTGGGATTCCGGCCAATGCCACCGCCGGAAAACGTCGAGAGCACGCTCATCTGGTTCAAGGGAAGCGACAAGGATAACTACATGAAATGGGGGGTGCGCGGGGGATCGTTATGGAGGGTTTTTTTTTTTTGTTTTTTCGTAGATTACAGGAAGCCAGGATCGACTCCGGGACGCGGTGCGAACATAAAAACTTGCGACTACGGCCAGGGACCGATGCCCGGACAGGTCTGCGTTGTCTCCGTCGACAAGTGGGACCCTTGCACGGAGAGCAATTTCTTCAATTATCACAAGTCCGGACCGTGCATCTTTCTTAAGCTCAACAGGGTCAGTTGCGATTATTCGCGTTTAATCTAAAACAAATGTTCACGAAAATCCTGATCGGTGCGACAGAATTCTATTTAATGCGCAATAAGTATATTTCATTAAATAGAATTTTTGTGCATTAAATAGAATTCTATTTAGTGCACAAGAGTTCTATTTAATGCACAATAAGTATATTTCATTAAATAGAATTCTATTTAGTGCACAAGAGTTCTATTTAATGCATAACAACTCTATTTAATGCACAATAAGTATATTTCATTCAATAGAATTGTTGTGCATTAAATAGAATTCTATTTAGTGCACATGAGTTCTATTTAATGCACAAGAATTCTATTTAGCACACTTGATTGAAAAGGATTTCATCGAGGGTGTGTCAAAGAGAAGCCTAGAAGTTTTTCTTCACAATAATGTAAACTTCGTCTATCCAGATTTTCGATTGGGTACCGGAATTCTACAACGACTCCGCGCATCTACCGGACGCGATGCCACGAGACCTGAAATCCCACATAGCCGACCTCAGGTCCAACCACCCGAAGCAGCTGAACACGGTGTGGGTCTCTTGCGAGGGAGAGAATCCCGCGGACGAGGAGAACATCGGACCTGTACGATACATACCCAGCCAAGGATTTCCCGGTTATTACTTCCCGTACATACACTCGGAGGGATATCTCAGCCCGCTGGTTGCCGTGCTCTTCGATAGACCACAAAGTGAGTGCACTCCGGAATGGTCGATAATGTACCGACGGTTCGCGCCGATTTTCTAACGATTTTTTCTTTCCCGTCTCATTGCAGCTGGAGTATTGATAAACGTCGAGTGCAAAGCCTGGGCGCGAAATATCAAGCACGGTCGCCACGACAAGATCGGCTCGGTGCACTTCGAGCTTCTCATAGATTAGAGCGAGCGAATCGCAACGCGTTTCGCGTCGCCCAAATTATCGTTGTTTTTTCACAGGACCCGTTGAGATAATTTACCAATAAATCGCGAAAGGGCCGTTGTAATATTCGAATGCCGAATATGACGATACCGAGCGGTACGATTTGTGATTATTATTTCTTTTTTCTACGGCTATTGGAGTGTCCAAGTTTTTCTCAAATGTGCGATTTCATCGCGGTGGTTAAACCCGTCAGAATCTCGAACGACTTTTAATCTATATACATAATCGACTGCGCAAGGCGTGCACCCTATTCCAGCCTTCGAGCTTTTGTATGCTGTGTAGACGGATGCAATACGTGTAAATATACGACTGAGAGCAGCGCCTCACGCCGAGCAAGGTCGAACGATCTGCGCCAGGATCCTTCTTTTTAGACTTTTTTTTTTAACACATTTTTTGTCATACACATGCATACACGACAATTGTAGAGGCCTTGGAAGTTGAAAGTTACGATATTACACACGAAAACCACACCTTTCTATTATAAATATTTTCTCGCCTGTCTACAAAATAATTGTACTTTATACATAACTATATATGTGCGGGTACTTTCGCGTACGCGAGTCGTGTTTCGAGAAGCCCGAAAGAAAAAAAAATACGTGTCAATGAGAACGTTCATTATTTTTATTATTTTTTTTTTCTTTCGAGCGAGAGAAATCAGCTTCTTCCGTCGTAGCGAGAGTATGAATAATTTATAAATATTATCTTGTGTGGACGTACAATGCGCGATCAACGCGAGAGCATCTTTATTCGTTTTTCACTGTGCGTTTATTACTGTTTATCGGTAAAAAAAAAAATCATTGTTTTATTCGCCAATATTCACTGCGATAAGTGATTGTATTATGTGACCGTCGACACCGCGCAGGTGTCGCGGTTATGATTGTTGATTTTTTTTTTTTTTTTTTTTTTATTTTTTCATCTGTTCTTTTGTTTTTTTTGTTTTTTTTTTTATAATTTTAAAAATCTTACGACGCGAATTCCCTTACCAAATACCGAGCCAAAATTTAAGTAAGCTCTACCAAAGTTTCACGTAGATTCATCGGCAT
>JAPYZC010005760.1:0-13714 GCA_030522665.1 Ichneumoninae sp. A BG-2022a | reverse complement strand
GAAATTTTTGATAGCTCGAGGAATTCTCACACCACCCGATTACCCCTTCTGGTTTGTAATAGTGACAATGATTCGAATTGATTCTTTCCGTGTTGTCTTTATCGTGTTCGTGAAATTTACGTTTCATACCTGTTTCCAAATAATCGAAAATTTTTTCTTCATGATCTATTATGAAAATTTTGATAGCTCGAGCAATTCTCAAACCACCCAATTATCCCCTCCTGGTTTGTGACATCGTCGCTGAAATCGAATTGATTCTTTCCGTGTTGTCTTATCGTGTTCGTAAAATTTAAGTTTCATATCTGTTTCCAAATAATCAAAAATTTTTTCTTTATGACCTATTATGAAATTTTTTGATAGCTGGAGGAATTCTCAAGCCACCCGATTACGCCTTTTGGTTTGTGACATTGAAATCGAATCGATTCGTCATGATCTTCAGGATCTCTGTAAAACGATCAGGGAAAAATACATACAATTTGTATTGCAGGTAACAAGCTGACCGAGAGTACCTATCAAGGACCAAAAATCGCGAGCTTCCAGACATTGACGAATTACAATACCGCGCCCCGTGGCTGGGATCAATCACAGAACGTCTACCGACCGGTAACGTTTGGAAAGCAGCAGGAGCCGATCCCGTATTCGGATTTCTAGGAATACGACTGTGAAACGGTGCGTGGGCTCTGTAAGGACACATTAAAGATAAATGACCGCAGTTGGTACCTTAAAGAGCAACTGTCAATGAGTTGTTGTCAAAAGCTCAATTTTTTTACTGTGTACACTGAGAAAAAGGATGGTATTTCCAACTATAACGAATAGTTCGCAGCGAGGACTATATAGATGGTTTGTGATAGTATAAACTCAATTGATTAAACTATAATTATAGTTACAACTACAATTTTTGGTCGTCGTCGTAACTGTAAAATGTATTTTTACATAAACCGTTTCTGAAATTTCAAACGCATGTGCGTTGCAATTTTACAATAAAATTTGTATTTTTCATGAACATTTTTGTAAATTTTGCAGCAAAAGATTTGAAATTTTTATATCTGGTATTTTTACTTCACAAGCAAAGTACATTAATGTTTAATTAATATGAGTAATGTCAGCAAATTTCAAGTTCCAGTACATTAAGTTTGCAATTTATTTTTACAGTGTTTACTATGTAAGTTTTTCTCAGTGTACGTTGGTAGCTATTTTATTGTGTACAGTTTTTGCTACTATTGAGCCGGCGTTTGACAGTTTTCCCTTCGCCTTAATAATCATCAAAGCAACTGCAATAAATGATACTTTGTTTCTTTTGCAGAAGTCCTCGCCTTCTGGAACCATGTGGAATTGATTGGACCGGAGAAACCAAAGTATACGAAAACCCGGATTGCTTTGCCCAGCACATATTATATTATACTTCGGATTGAATCGAATCCGATCGTCAAATCATTTGTCGTGAACCTCAAAGCGGGCTCCGATACCAAGTGTTAATTTTCTGAATCCCGATGCATCACACGCGCCGTCTGCAAAAGAGCTCGATCGAGAAACAAATTATGCATATGTCGATGAACAACAAAGTTGTGCATTGCGGCTTTGAAAATTCGTCCCGCTTCGTACACTATATCATACATATTATTTATCACGTCTGTTTAAGTCGTTTTATCGTTATAATGCTTTTCGCTGTGTTATGCATTTTTTCTCTTTATTATATAAAAATAAATAAAAATAAATGTCGTTTTCTTAACGTGTCTCTTGTGGTTTTCGTATCTCCAGTCGTCCCTCCGATTACTTGCAGTTCACCGGTTTGAGGACATCAGTGATATCGAACAGACGTATTTCCGGTAAATATCTGGAAAACTAAACTTCTGTATTCGAAACTTCGTAGTTTACAGTGAGGGTGCGAGGTGCCCGACCCACAACAAGCTGCGAGTACATACACATATATATAATAAATCAATCACAACGAAGCAAAGATATGTTATCGTTATAGTGTCTTTGGCTATGTTATGTTATTTTCACATAACATTTCGTTCAAAAAATTATAAATCGTACAATAACAAGTACTAACTGTTATGGTAGGGGAAACCGGGGAAAAACGCTAAGCATTAAAACCTGATGCAATGATACCGAAAGCATAGATCGATTGTTTTTCACACCAAAATTGTATTGGCACCGGCTTTGAAAAGATATTTAAAAAAAACCATTGGGGCGAAACTGGGTACATTTTTGCCCCGCCTTCCCCTGTACGATTTGTTATTTTTTAAGATCTTAAATGAGTTACTTTTGAAAACCTATATTAGACATCAAAACGTGTATTTAATCATGTAAAGGGGTTGATCCCAATAAATAAATAAATAATTACGTAAATAAATAAGCAAATCCCATTCTCTGCATTTCCCTCTGTTTGGGGCATTTGTGGGAATTTTTTCTGTGTTTATTATATTTAAAAAAATAAAAATAAATGTAGTTTTCTTACTGTAACTCGTGGGTTTTCACATCTCTCGTCGCCCCTTCGATTACTCGCCGTTCGCCGGTTTGAGGATATCACCGATATCGAATTGCCGAAAATCCGATAAAGATCCGAAAAACAGAATCTCCGTTTTCAAAATTCCATAGTCCACGGCGAGGCTGCAACGAGCCCACAACAACCTGCTACTGTGCGTAATCAATTAAGTAATCACAACGAAAGCAACGATATCGCCGTTATCATCGAACTTATCGCGTCAACAGTTCCTCTCCGCCTTTGCCCGAGTGCGGGTCAGCCTGGCGACTACGTGTTACCACTACATAAACAGTCGCTTCGCCGGTCGAAACACGGTATAAATATAGGAGGATGACTTCCATTATCTCATTAGGCTGTATCGCTGAGAGTTTCCAGTCGGGCTTGCGATGTCACGTCTTAAAGGTTCGCTGTCGTTCTTGCTCCTACTTTTCACCGTCTTTTCCACCGGACGGACCGCACACATTAGGTCCCAAAATGTGAAACAGCCAACGTGCGGCTATGCGGTAAGTGCCATGGATCAATATTTTTAATTAAGTTCCTCGAATCACAGAAACTCGTGGTCGACCTTATGATAATATTTATTATCTTCATTGCACACGCACGTTTGAGCCATGCAATAATTTCACGATTTTCAGTCATGCCCTAAAGTCGATCCGAAGAAGCTCAACATTCACCTGGTCGCTCATACGCACGACGATGTTGGCTGGCTAAAGACTGTTGATCAATACTACTTTGGTAGTCGTTCCATGACCCAAAAGGCCGGAGTTCAGTATATCTTAGATACGGTTATCGAAGCGCTTCGGAATCATCCGGACAGAAGGTATTGGAATTATGGTTTATAGTGTACCGCAGCATCCAAGTTTATTGTTCCTAACGGATTGATAACATAGTAAACTGTTTACAAAGATTTATCTACGTGGAGACTGCATTTTTATGGAAATGGTGGCAGCGTCAGGACGAGAAGACCAGAGCCGAGGTTGTATCGTTTATCAATGACGGAAGGCTGGAAATCATCGGCGGAGGATGGAGCATGAACGACGAAGCTGTAACCCATTACCACTCGCTTATCGATCAGTACACTTGGGGTTTCAGGTAACGGTTATACATCCGGCATGCTAAATTTACTTACCAGCCAGTCGGTTTCTGGTTTTTTCATTTAACTTGGCTTAGTCTTTTCTTCGTTGTGATTTAGACGAAAAAAAGAGGATGAAGAAACGTGTATTCCCCTCGGTTATTTCCTATATTTCAATTGTGCTATACAAGAAGCGTTATCAAAAAAATTATCTTTAAAGTGTGCTGTTGACGACGGTAGTTTACGTTAAAAATTAAAAACCGGCAACATTTTTTGAAGAAAAAAATTCCGATTAGAATCTGTAACTTGTATGAAAGCTTGGCGAACCTTTGCCATCTTTGCGGAGAGAAAATAATCAGTAAATCCCAACTTCAGGCTTAAACTAAAAAATAGCAGTTGGTTCTGCAATTTTTCAGAACAACTTTTCAGAGATAATCCGCTTTCCTGTGTAAAGAACGTCTCTGTACAGGATTTCTTCTCTGAGAAGGATTTCTTGTCCACATAGCAGAGGAAGATTATTTATTTTTTAATCTCTTATCTTTGATTTAACACCTTTGAATGATACTTTTGGCGAATCAGGCATACGTATTGTATTTATTCAGAAGCCTCTTGAGTTCTGCTGTTTTTTGCCTTTTTTTATGTGTGGAGAAACCAAAGGCACTAAGTACTTAAAAAAAAAGATCAGCTTACATAATATCAACAAAAAAAAATCCAGACTTTACATTCTAGTTCACTCTAATCAAAATAAAGTTGTATCATTAGCTATTATTGACTTATGTACTCCCACTGTTTAGTTCAAATTAATCGGGATTTCGATAATCCCGGGACTCTTCGGTCCCGAGCATCCTGGATAACCGGGGTTCCACTGTATTATTATATATGTTTTAAAAAAATCTCTCACCTTTGATTTCAGACGCTTGAACGATACTTTCGGCGAATGTGCTCGCCCTCGCATAGGCTGGCAAATAGATCCGTTCGGTCACTCCAGGGAGCAGGCTTCGATGTTTGCGCAAATGGGATTCGACGGTATGTTCTTCGGACGTTTGGACTATCAGGATAAGGCGAAACGTCTTGCTGATAAGACTGCCGAGTTTATATGGAAGGGAAGCCCGAGCATAGGTAAGGAAAGCCCATGAGCGATGGTACATTCCAACGCTATTCACTATATCAACAATATTCAATAATAATGATCACAATAATTTAATTGTATTAATATAATAATCAACAAATAAAATTTTGCATCGATTGCAGGAGTCGGCGCGGACTTATTTTCGGGTGCACTTTACAACAACTATTCGCCACCTCCGGGCTTCTGTTTCGACGTGCTTTGCGCCGACGAGCCGATGATCGACGATCCCGATAGTCCGGACAACAACATCGACGCTAGAGTAAGCGATAACGATAACGCGGATAATCGAGCGTAAACGTCATTTGAATCCGTAATACGTTGAACGGCTGGCGCGACGTGCATTTGATCGTTATCGTTTATTGTACACGAAAGTTAATCCTCTTACAAAATAATTGAATCGTAATCGTGTGTTTCTGTGTGGCAGCTCAAATCATTTATCGAGTTTACGGATAAGCAAGCAATCCATTTCCGAACGAATAATATCATTCTGACAATGGGTGGAGATTTTACTTATCAGCAAGCGCAAATGTGGTACACGAATCTCGACAAATTGATAAGGTACTAACATAACACTCTAGATGATTTTATCCCCCTCTTCATTGCTTCTTGCAAACCTCTTCGTTGCTTCTTTCGAACGGTATTATCATGTCGTTATTATGGCCGCCTGTGAATGCATTACCGAGATTCAAAGTACGCAGGAAAAAAAATCTTTTGTTTTTAAAAATGTTGATACTTGACAAACGTAATTTATCGATTGCACAGGTGGAGCTGTTTTTGTCATATTGCCAGATACAGTCACGGTCTTACCAGACCAAAAACGTTATTGTTACGATGGGTGACGATTTTAATTATCAAGATGCAGCAATGTGGTTTATTAACTTGGATAAGCTTATTAGGTAAGAATATGCAAGTTACAGAAATATTGTTGGATGCAATTTGCCATTGAGTGCGCAATAATCGTGCGCGGAAGAGAAGAAAGGGCAGGCTCGTAAATAACATGATAATAGTGGCTAAATCATATTTCCCTTGTGTCGCTTAGTTGTGAGGTCGCGGATTGATGTAAATTATGAGACACCGTTTTAATTGCAGATACACGAATGAGAAGCACGGCTCCGAAGTCAACGTGTTCTATTCAACGCCATCGTGCTATCTTAAATCGTTACACGATCTGAACATGACGTGGCCAACGAAAACCGACGATTTCTTTCCGTACGCGAGTGACCCGCACGCGTACTGGACCGGCTACTTCTCGTCGAGACCTACGCTCAAGTTCTTCGAGAGAATGGGAAACAACCTTTTGCAAGTAAGAAGTAACGATCTTTATCTCGTCATGGTTTCCGTGCGTGTCTCGCTTTTGCTTCTCTAATCCATGAAAAACCTCGTTTACGTGAAATAGCATCGTCGACAATTAAAACTGGATGCAGTTTCGAGACCGCCGAAAATCTGAGGAAAAAAATGAAATCGTTCATCGCGTTTATTAGCGAAACTGCATTATGCAGTTTTCTTTCCCAACTGGACGATCTTAAGCCTTAGGGTGCATTAGGGGTCATTTTGAACCCAAGGTTATGCCGTCTTTTTTTGTTGCCCAAAGTCAACTTTAAACACGTTTTTAGATGGGTAAAAATTAGTACATTACGATACTAGTGCATAATAGTATATGCCACAAGGGAGGAAAGTGCGTCTTTTCACCGAGAGTGAACTTTGAAGAAATTCACACTAAGGTGAAGGTGAAAATGTACTTTTTCCCGAGTAGCATACGTTGGTTTTTTCCGACTATGCTAAAAAGCGGTCATATTTCGTACAAAAGTATGTAGTATCGTACAAAATTTGTCTTCACAAGGTGTGAAAATAACTGTTTTACGTGGGAAAACCGGCGTTTTCCCACTGAGTGAAATAAAGGTTTTTATGGGAAATTTGACTACGCGAGCTTAGGACAAGTTTGATCAATTCACTGCAAAAAACGTCTTGACCTTTTTTTCGACATTTTCTTCTGATTCTTTACGGAGATGTGCACTTAAGGATACATTACCCATTTCAAAAGTTGATTTGTCGCCGGACCTCCTCGAAAAATAGGATGAATACGATTGCTCTTCGATTGTTCCAGGTCGTCAAACAATTGTCGGTACTAACAGATCTGGAATCGGAAAACGTGAATCTCGAACATTTCCGCGAGGCGATGGGAGTTATGCAGCATCACGATGCAGTAACGGGAACTGAGAAGCAACACGTGGCCAACGATTACGCGCGTATTTTGCACACCAGCATGAGTCACGGATCCGACATCGCATCCGAAGCGCTGGGGTACAATCCACATTCCCTAAATCTTAAAACATAAATTAATCAATAAGTGAACATCATTCGGTATCGCCGATCGATCGAAAATTTGTTCCAGCAAATGGATGGTCAAGGACAAAAAAACCGATCCCAAGGATTTCCCCAAATTCCATTCCTGCATGCTGCTTAACATAAGTGCCTGCACTCATTCCGAGGAAAACAAAAATTTTGTCGTGACCCTGTACAACCCCATGAGTCGACCGGTCTCTCCATACGTACGAATTCCCGTAAACGGAAAGGCTTACGTTGTCAAGGATTTCACCGGTGGGTTATTATAATCCACTCGTCACATTAAAAAATCATTGAAAATACATTTTTTACTATTTCACAATTTTTTTTTTTTTTTACAGGAACCGAAATCGTAACGCAGCTTGTGCCGATTCCCGATTCGGTCCTCAACATGGCTGGAAGGCAAAGCAAGGCTACATACGAATTAGTCTTCCGGGCACGTTCCACACCAGCCTTGGGTTATCAGTCTTTCTACGTGAGTGAAAAGCTCGATGTCGCTGGCGAGGACAGAGTGGACCACGTGACTCCGGTTTCGTCGATTGGCGGAGAGGTACGTCGAAAAAATGAACGAGCGTGGATGGCTCATTTTTGCATGAGCGTTCAAAATGACTCACTAAAACTTTGTCTTTGCAGTTGTACAATATAACGGTCGATGCATACGGAAACGTTACGATCAGATGGACAAAAATGAGAAACTTGAACCTCGAACAATCCTTCCGCTATTACACGAGCGCCGAGGGTAACAACGAGGTGTTCGAGAATAGATCTTCGGGTGCTTATATCTTCAGGCCCAAGACTTCGGTTCCCAACAGGATGACCTACTCCGGAGCGTACAAATTTTACAAGGGTAGGTTTCGCGACTGATCCAAACCGGCAAACAATCTTGGAGGAATCAATTAGATATGGGCAAACAATACCGGCAAACAACCTTGGTAGGAATCTGTAGATATAGCCGATGTTACGTTTTCAAGGTCCCTTGGTGGAAGAACTTCACCAGACCGTCAACGAATGGGTCAGTCAGGTTGTAAGAATTTACAACGGCGAGGACAGGATCGAGTTCGATTGGGTCGTCGGACCAATTCCCACTGACAAGTGAGTGCATCGGAGATTTTCTAGCCGTAGCATTCGAAACTTTTAAGGTGTACAGGAGACACATTTTTGGTATATAAACGACTAATTTAGGTACATAAACGTCGCATTGAGAATCCGGAAATTAAGATTTCTAGAGAAATACTTCGCTTTAGCCAAGTATTTACGTAATGATGTAAAATGATATTTTCAAACAGGAAGTCCAATTTGAAAATCTCATTTTTCGACCGGAAGTGACGTATTTTCGGTATGACGTCACTTCCGGTTGAAAAATTAGATGTTCAAACCGGATGTGATGTATTTTCGGTGTAACGCCACTTCAGGGTGGGTTCTTGAAAATTGGGACACGAAAATAAACATACAATTTTCCAATATATTTATATATATGTATATATCTATACCAGATATCACAACGAGAAATATTTTACCACTGTTTCAGGGACAAAATTGGCAAAGAAATATTTACAAGTTACTCGACTGATTTGGCATCGGATTCTGTATTCTACACGGACAGCAACGCCCGTGAGATGCTCAAGCGCAAGCTGTTCTACCGTCCAACTTGGGATGTGAAATTGGAAGAACCGATTGCCGGAAACTATTATCCAGTTACGTCTAAGATACAACTGAAGGAGGAGAGGCGAGCATTGAGGCTTACCGTGCTGACAGACAGAGCTCAAGGAGGCACGAGCATGACAGATGGTGAAATAGAACTGATGGTAAAATTGGTCCTTCAATCTCCGGCATAGGCCTTTGATTAATTTTTTTGAAATTTTCAATTAATCTTGAAGTCAAATTTACAAAACGACTCTGAGTGAAATTACTGAATCGAATTTCACTCTTCAACATTATGCGTTGCAGGTTCACAGGAGGATGCTGAAGGACGACGCCTTTGGTGTGGGCGAAGCCCTGAACGAAACGGCTTACGGCGAGGGGCTGATCGCGAGAGGTCAACACTACGTCTTCAATACCGATTCGGTAGACCCCGACGGAGTGCTCAAGGAGAAGATAGCCGAACTCGAATTAGCTCTTCGCTCGTGGATCCTCATCACGCCCACTAATGACATTGGCTTCGAGGAATGGCGCAGAAAGTACAACATGCAGGCAAGCACGCATTACTAATTTATTCATGGAAATATTCACATTCTTACGGTTATAGTTATTATAGATATTTATTGATAATAATTATATTTATAATGCGCAGGGTGAGGGTCTCAGGAAGGCGTTGCCACCTAACGTACAAATCCTCACTCTCGAACCATGGAAAGACGACAGTGTCTTGTTAAGACTGGAACATCTGTTCGAGGTCGGCGAGGCCGGAAATCTTTCGCAGCCCGTTGAATCAACTAAGATTCGGGCAGGGACGTTCAACTAAATATTTTGTTGGTACAGCTAAAAAATTGATTAGTTCAACAATTTGTTGGGTGATTTCACAATAATATTTTTGAGCCATTAAAATATTTTGTTCGACCAACTAAATATTTATTTGAACGTCCCTGCCCGAATCTTAGTTGATTCAACTGGGTTTTTTTATCAGTGTATTGAAACTCTACATGTAACAAAAACATTATATCACTAAGAGCTAATATTCGATAGTTTGCAAAACATTTCCCTGACTCGAAAACATTTCCCTTCGAAGTCGAAGTAATCTGTAACTGTTATTTTTTCATTTCCAATCGCACTTCAACTACGATAAGGTTTGATCGACGAAAATGTACCTCGCTGTTACAGGATTTATTCAGCCCGTTCACGATAACGTCAGTCCGTGAAACGACTCTCGGAGGCAACCAGTGGATAAAGGATGCGAAGAGACTGAAATGGAACCCGGAGTCCAACGAAGTTCATCAACGTTCGTCCGACAGTTTTAGAACACCTTTGATAGTGAACAATTCCACCATTAACGTATTGTTGCACGCGAGGGAAATTCGCACCTTCATTGTAACCGTCTCTCGGGTATGAAAAAGGCGAGATGATTAAATTTTTGCTGGTAAGTCATAGGAAAAATGTCAACGAAGATTTTGGTCGAAAGATGAAACAATGAAATGAATAGGCATCACCTTGTACGGGTGTTTTAAATATATAAAAAAAACAATTGTACGCTAATTGTAATTTTCAAGAGCAACAATATGTACAAATAGTCAAAATACAAATATTCAAATGTACACATTTGAATTTTACGAACGAATCTTGTATTATGTACCGTCTCGCGGTTTTACCTCTCGAGCCACATCGAAGAACTCTGTGCCTGCGTTGGGGGTTCAACCTTAACGCGGGTTAAACTAAGGGTGGTTCACCCTTAACGCGGGTTAAATTAAGGGTGGTTCAACCTTAACGCGGTTAAAGTAAGGGCGTTTCACCCTTGACGCGGGTTCAAGGAAGTGTGGTTCACCCTTACTTTAGTAGTAGTAGTAGAAGTGGAGTAGATGCGTTGCTCTTTACTCTGGTCGGCGCGCTACAGCTACGATACAATATTTCGCCGTGAACCCTCGCTTCGGGTCTGAGTCACTCAAGACGACTGCGTCAGACACAGAAGTGAGTCATTTTGCATCCACGATAAGCCTCTTCATTTCATACCAGACTTAAAAATGACTGATATTTCAAATAACTGCGGCAGAAAAACACTTTTTCAGCAAACATCTATCGCAGCTTGAAGTCTCACCGTCCAAAGAGTTCTTTACACGGCCCGTGAAGACAAGTTGATGGCGCAGCGGCGACGCATAGGGAGGGAAGAGACTATAGACTCCGCATCGCTGTCGCTCAACTTTGGCGTGCAGAAGAAGAGCAATTTACACGTACACTAGTATTTGACATAATTATTCAATAAAAAATTCATGCCGCGAAAAGAACAATGAAACGCATGGAAAAAAACTGTACGAGATCGCTGCAGTATCCTTTAAGCCATCATTGAATGTTGTTCGAGCGACGATGGACTTCTTTCAACACCGTTACTATAAACTAACTAAAACCTTGATGACGATCGCCGGACAATGGCCATATCAGAGCACCCGTGTCAGGCGCTGGTTTCTAGCCATTATAATTTTCATCAGCGTCACTCTAGTGGTGCCGGTTATATCGGCCGTCATGAAATACCGCGACGATCCGAAAATCCTTCTGGACTGCGTTATAATGATTGCCTTGATCGCCTGTCCCGTAACTAAGTTGATTTGTTTTGTGTGGCACTCGCGGACGGTCAGTATTTTCACGAGATACGACACTACCGTAATCGGGCCGAGAGCCAGCCAATTAATCGCTATCTGATGAAGATCTGTTCGACACGTACAGACATTAAAATTGATAAATCGTATTCGTAACGATTGGCAAGTTTGGGCCGGTGATCGAGAAGTTTGTGTTCTTCACGAATACGCTGAGCAGGGAAATATGACGATTATGTTGTACACAGGTTAATCGAGTATTTCAATAGAGGTAGCTTAAATTTGACGAACTGTTTTCATGAATTTACCAATGTTGCATACAGCCATGATGTATTCATCCCTCTTCGTCTTTATGACCCAACCGGTGATTTCAAAGATACTCGACGTTTTACTGATGAACGGTACCGAGCCCGGAAAATTTCCGTACCCCGCCGAATATAGTTATATCAACGCGCAGAAATATTATTTTTACATTGCAATGTATTCTTGCGTATGCGCATGTATGATGTGCACAGTCTCGATAGCCAGTGACGTTGTGTTAGTCATTTACGTGCAACACGGCTGTGGGATTTTCGCGGCGCTGGGGTGTGTCCATTGTTATTTGACTAGCGGGTTACGCGTGGCTCGCGCGTCTTGCACGCTCACGACCGTCGACACTCACACACTCGTATAGAAAAGCACTTAGGAACTTAGGAACTCGTGGACACTCACGTGCACTCACAAGCACTTTCGGACACTCGCAAACCTCACAGACCACTCACGGAGTAGGCTTTTTGGATGTCGAGGGGATTTAATAGTAAGCAGAACAAAGTTTCAACTGAAACTTGCAGGCACAAGTTAGAACGAATCGGGAACGCTGTCGCGTCGGCTGGAACGGAAGAAAACCGATATGCGCTGGACAAAAGGGACGTTGTTGAGCTAGCTTCGTGCATCGACAGACACAATGATGCTATAGAGTGAGACATTTTTTAAAAATGATGTAGTTGCACTAATCAATACATTACACAATATACCCAGAAACAATTTTTTTTACGGCCACTGTTTATTTGGTTTAAGTAAAATATTTATTTGAGTAGTAGTAGTAAAAGAGATTTATTGCCAGTGCTTAAAAATTTTGATACAAGTGTCTCCTTATATTAGTTGTATTCCTATGTTGATTGTACACTTTGGCAAAGGGCGATCGACCTGAGTCCTTCAGCCCTCTTTTTTATTTGATTTAAATAAATATTTCTTTTAATTAAATAAATAGTTACTTAAATGCAATAAATATTTTACTTAAAGCACATAAACGGTGGCCCTCGAATAAATTATTTTTCTGGGTGTACATTTTAACAAATTCAGCTTTATCAGATACGCCAATCTCATCGAGGTAGTTTACGCATGGACCTTCTTCTTTCTCATCGGGCTTGGTATGATACAGGGTACCGGATTAGGACTTCAGGTAAAAGTTGTAACCAATAATTAATAATTTCCGTAATGACGGTTAAACTGCCTCGAAATTCAGGTTGCTCTGTGTATGAGGAACAACGATCCCAAAGGAGCCATAAGATTGCTAGTTATAGGATCGGCCGGTCCGGTGCTCTTCGCCATAATGAGCTACCTTTCCCAGCTTCTGATGGATCACAGTATTAACATTCGCTTTCATCTGTGAGTTCCGAGGTTATATACTGGTGGCGCGGCCTCATATAAAAAAATCTACTTCCACCCAGACACAACAGCCACTGGTACAGACTGTCGCCGAAAGCTCAGAAGCTTCTGCAATTGATGACGCTGCGTTGCAACATACCTTGTCAACTAACAGTCGGGAAATTTTTTATCATGTGCATGAGAACATTCGCGGTGGTAACGATTGTTCTTCTATTGATGTTGCACAAAATTTCTGTGGCACCCGATAAATTAATAGGTCACTTTTATATTTCAGACAGTTAGGACAACTTTGTCGTACTTAACGATCATGCGCTCGATGCAGTGATTTCAGACATTACGTACACTGCGACCAGGATCCGTACACTGGGACCAGCCATACCAAACATTTAAACATACTCCGCTTGTATGGGTGATTTAAATATTAAACGAGAACAATCTAAATCATTTGCTGAAGTTAAGGTAGTTATTTTTTAAAACAATAACGCATCCCAAGCGATCACTTTGGTCTCGTAGTTTGAGTACTACCTTCGAAAATAAAGTATCGGGAGGTCTTGGTTTTGAATTCCGGTACCGTAGCCTTGCTGGCGGAAAAATATGTAGGGTAGAGCGGGGCAAAATGGGGCAACGGGGCAAAACGGGGTTTTTGGGCAAAACGTCATTTTCCAATAAGTTTTGAATGCCCGAATTCGCCCTATCGCATACATCAGGCTTTTCTGCCCAGTTTTGCCACCTTGTCCGATTCAAAAATGATTGGAAAATTTAGTTTTGCCCAAAAACCCCGTTTTGCCCCGTTGCCC
>JAPYZC010005759.1:0-24774 GCA_030522665.1 Ichneumoninae sp. A BG-2022a | reverse complement strand
CTCATATTCGAAGCTTTGCGAATAAGGGAATATTATGAGAAAGCGATATGAAAACTTCAATTTACAACTTTTATGAGGAAGCGATATGAAAATTTCAGTATACTGTATGGGTTCCTTTTTATTCATTTCTCGCTGCGTATAAAAAACTCTTTGGCGCCACGAAAATTACCGTGAAGGGCCGACGAGGCTAGAGCACGCGAGTGAAACGCTTATGAGTTCGTATTCGCGTGAGTAAAATCGTCGGTTATCAAAATAAAAACTCTTTTACAGGTTCAAAGCGTACCGAGTGCTCTTGTATGCCTAGGTTATGGATTCCTTGTCGCAACCCGTTACACGAAAACTCGAGAGCGTTTCAAACTCGACGCTAAGAGCGTTCGGCACTGTCGCTGACATTTACAGCCCTCGATAGGACTAGGGGAAGCCGGGGTAAAACGGAGACCCATACAATTTTGGTGTGAGAAACAATGGATCTATGCTTTCAGTATGATTGTACCAGGTTTTATTGCTTAGCGTCCCCGTTTTGCCCCGATTTCCCCTGTATACGTTTAAATGTAGGGAAGAAAAAAAAATATTCACGAATTATCGGTATAACGTATTTATTGTTGCGACGATTTTAATATAAAGCGTCTCTTTTATCGGTAGAAAGTCTCCGTAAAAAATTTAACCGACGATGAAGAGAACCTCACATCCAAGACGTATTAAAAAAGTAAAGTTACAATAATAATATCCGAATTATGATTTATCAGCGTCGACTGTCTTACAGCTTGTATTTCGCTGCCCGGACGATGGGGAATTTGTCGCCGGTACATGTACCACGGAAGTCGTCGGTCGAGAGATCGAAGATCGCCACACCACCGAGACCCTTGGCCTTGGCGTAGGACGCTTTGTTGCCGGCTGTATCGGTATCCTCGTAACCGATCCAAATTCCATCAGTGCCAGTCTCGGAATTGTAAGGCAAGTACGAGTAACTTCCATACTTCTTGGACGGATCGCCGACGCGTCTCACTCGACCTACGGCGCTCTCGGTGAGGCGGGAACATACCTCGGGGTACGAGAGCATTCCCGGAGTCTGAGTGTGAGGTCCCTCGGCGCCCGGACCGTCGGCGACTATAGGCGGCACTCCGGAGATTTGGCTGTCGGACGTGAGCTTCCAGGTGCGAGCAAAAGTTGGAATACCGACTACAATCTTGCCACCGGGAGTTCCGTGTTCAAGCCAGTATCTTTGAGAGAAAACGATAGTAACCTTTAATATTTCGTCAATAATAAACGCAAAAGGGCAGTTATTTTCCGGTTGAATTTTTCACGGCGATACCTGACGGGGAAGTCAACGTTGTCCTGGAGAATGCGACCGTAGCTCTCGTAGATCGGCGCCGGATAGTCTGCTTCCTTGGGGTTACGCTCCGGGGTCTTCTGGTCGAAGGTCATCAGATGAACTGCGTCGATGTTCGGGGCCAAGAGTCTAGCTTCGTAGTAAACTGAGCGAAGTATATATATATATATTATTAACAATATCGTTTAATTAACGTTGCAACTATGAATTTTATTGATAAAATGTATCATCTTACCGCTAGCGTTTACATGGGGAAGAACCGTCAGGGTCAGGGCCTTGTTCCTGCCACGCAGTTGCGTCTTGAGATCGCGAACAAGCGCGGTGAAACCTTCCCGATGTTCGGTCTCCTTCTCGTCCTTGAATTTTCCATAGCCGAAAGTCTTCTTGATGCCATGCCAAAGTTTGCCAAAGGTACCGCGTTCCTTGTGTACCTTCACCGGTGGAAATTGCCAGGCCAGATCGACGCCATCGAAATCGTAGTCGGACAGTAGTCGTCCAACCGAATTTATGAACTTGTTTCTCGCCTCCGGTGTCTCGGTCTGTCAATGTCAATACGAAACAACGATCTAGAGTTACAAGAGATATGTATAATTTCTCGTCTCTAACGATCGGTGATAACCGGACAAAATCAGCCAGCGAGCCGTGAACATTTGAGAACCAGACGACTCACCACTGTGAGGTACTTGTGCGTCTCCTCGTACGGGTCAGCATTACCACCGATGCTCAGATAAACTTTGAGATCAGGAAAGGCTCGCTTCAGCTGTGTCACGAGTCTGTAGAAAGCGTAACCAGCACCGGTGTCGAGATTCGGGTGAAGAGGAATAACCTCGTGATCGGCCGCGTTTATACCGGCGTAGCCATAAATCAAATGTGTACAGAAGGACAATGCTGGTCTCAAATCTTCAACCTGGAATTTAGCGGGTCCTGAAATCTCAACGATAAATACGTAAATAAACGCTTGTATACTTGGACATTTCCGAGTTGTTATTATTGCAGAGAGCGGGAGAAGAGGAGGGGGGAAGGAGGTAGGAGAGAGAGAGAGAGAGAGAGAGAGAGAGAGAGAGAGAGAGAGAGAGAGAGAGAATATACCTGTACGTTCGAAGGACGTGGAGTTCCAGAAGCAAACAACCTTGTTGTGCTCGTGCGGCTCGACGGCGATGGCCGAGCTGACGCATAGCGCTAGTCCCACAAATAGCAACGATTTCATCCTGACAATCTGAGCATTTTTGAAATAAATTATTTAGCAAATTATTAATTTTTTTATTAATCGAGCAACAAACTTGACTTAAGAAAAAAACAATAATAATAATTATTATTATAGTCGTGACAATCGTAGTGGAATTTGTATGAAATATTATTATTGCGTCGCTGAATCCGGCTTGCGGCACAGAATCCGGCTTACCTTATCCTTCTCACTCGGAGGAAGCGGACTGTCTGAGGCGAGCCGCTCGACGGAGACTTTGATACCTCGGTCCGATCGCGGTTGCTTCGATAGTGGGGTCGAGATGCGAGTTACGTAATACGCAGAACGATCGTTCGTTATTCTAACAAGTATTTCTTCTCGCGTACGGGCGATAAGCCTTCGCAAGCTTCCACAACGACGACGAGTAATAAACCATTTATTTACAAGTACGGACACTTGGTAAGAAGGAGGTAAATAGGCCGGGCGTTTGACAATCAGCGCTCTTTCGCTGATAGCAAAAGTCAAAGAGGTCAGAGTTCCATGACGCTTCTCTAATCAGCGTCGTACAAACCCTCTGGATCGTTCGAAATATACTCGTGCAAGTTAAACAACAAAAAGTTTATGAGAGTAAGGAGTCGAATGAATGAGCCGTTTATCTTCCTTACTTCTCGTTGACATTTGTATTGTTGTTGGTTATTGGTATAATATATTGATGGGAACGGTGTCTTGCAATAAAAAAAAAATTGCCGAAATAGTATTTGTTGAACTGCCGCGTAAGTAAACGAGTGAACATGACTCCAGCCAAGCGATCCTTCGATTAAACACCTTTGAGTTTGTCTATCGAGATCATTAAAAATAACAATCGGTCGTAATTTTAAATAATCTCTTTGAATTTTCATTTACACCGTTCATTTTTTTCATCTCAAGGTCAAACTGGGGGAAAAAAATGAAAAAAAAAAACAACAAACAAAACATCATGCCACACGTGTTTCCACTGGCCAACCGTGATAATCAGGATATTAGCATGTCGGTGGAGTCGCGAGAGGCGCTCGACGATCGAGGATTTGAGCCTGCTCTCTCAGGGACTCGTCGGCATCGTGCAAACATAGTTTAACCAATTATCAAGGATAACATGATTCTCCGAGACAATAAAATGCACAAAACACGTATCCTGCGCTTTGAGAATCCAAGATTTCTCCGACCTCCTCACTTTCATCAATTATGTTCGGTCGAACTTGGCATCATCGACTCTCGTAAAAGTGCAAACATGCTTCCACATTGCCCGACTATATCCATCGTGCTTCTAGTTTGGGAACTAGCAAAATGTTATACCCGTAATGATAATAATTATATTATTATTATTATTATGATTATTATTATTATTATTATTTGTAGTCGAAAATATAAAACTATGCGCCGGTAGAGCTCTGAAAACAAACAAGTGCAAATCTCCCGTTGTTCGCTGACGTGCATCTTTGACACCCGTCTCAACGAGAGGTAATTGGTAACGGAAAAGATCGTGGGAGGATAATGTTCTCGAAACTAGCGCAGGAGGCTGCGTGCGATCATTGAATATTAAAGTGGATTTTAAATTAATTTGAACTTGGACGGAGCTATGGCCTCATGTTTCTTTCCTCAAGGGACAATGCTCAGTGATAACCGATTCTTCGTTTGAAATTATATGATAGAAAAGCCCTTGGATACACGAGAGTGAGCAATTTGGCTTTGAAATACTAGGAATATTGTCGTGCAATAATCGTTCAGCTTCCCAGAAGAAAAGAAAATCGATAGAATGTTATGTTATACTTGAAGGAATAGCATGACTGTCGGTATCACGAGAAATCGTCATCAGAAACTGACGCGGTCTAGTAGCAGTAGATAACCCTCGTTGCGGATCAGTTCGTCGCCGATCCCCCTAACAGGCGAGAATACAGCACGTGCATAATGACGTGCGTAACGACGCCACAAGTTCATCGTAAAAGAAACAAATATGAGGAAAAGTTACAGGATCGACCATTATCTTCGGGAATCCCTCACGGAAATATACGAGAATTATCTATTTCACGTACGATCCGCGTACTCACCTTGGCATCTTCGGTATAATCTCAATGTCTGGCGCTACGATAACGAATGTTATCAATCAGAGCTGAGCAAATACACCAAGTATTTGAAGTAAGTATTGAAATATCAAGTACTGAGTCAGCAATGGATACTTGGAAGCTCAGCGCTTAAATTTGTCTTAGTGTATTCGTCCAGCTCTGTTATCAAGAACAGTTCAAACCCAAAGTATCTTTTGTCCATGTCGCTTCTGGGGCGGGACCCTGAGCGCTTATTATCAACGTTTCGCCATGGCGAAACAGCATTGTATTAAGTTGGCAATAGGAGTTCAGGATCCGAGCCCTGTGGTACGAGATGCGCTAACCTTAGCAAAGGTAAACTTTTTTATATGTGACGGAATCTCGACGACTATCGATCAGGGTCGATGTAATAATCGTATTAGTAACGCTTGAATAATTTCTCGGACTGGACGATGTTTTTATATTTATCCCGAGATCAATTACCGAAGGTGATATTTTTTTCAGAACCTGGAAGTACCCGCCTCTAGTAAAAGTCTTCTTTTTTTTTTGTTTTTTAAAGATTTCTACATTGTTTTACAGTGTTTTATGGCATTTTACAGCATATAACATTGACCTAAAAGAACATCAATGGCAGTAGATTAGAAAAAAATATTGACTAGTGAATATCTGCATGACCGCGGAGCACTCTAACCTCCTCGATGCCCGGAAATCCCCTGAAGCATCGCGATAGTCTCTTGTCAATCGTCATCGAGCTTTACAATTTCGCATCGGATCAACGCGTTTGTACACTCTCAGCCGCTGTGCAAATTACTACTCGGAACTAGACCTGTCTTTCCCCTCGTTGCAACGTTACGCAATACTGAGTTACGCGAGATCACAAGATTAAAAACTACAAAGTCCGGAAACGTACGCTTTGTTGTATTTATTTTCCTTGTATTCGGGCTTCACTCGTCGACGCGGGAAGTTGATACAATAATTATGTATATTATTCTCATTAACGTGAATGTAATTGGATCGCGATCCTGCAGATGTAAGATCGTCGCGATTGAATATCATGGACATTGAAACATCGCATCGGATTATTTCTTTTTCTTAGCATATTTTTCCAGGAAAACTAGCGGCCCAGATATGCAGCTTCATGTCATATCGACTCCGTCAGATATATGTGACACGTGATAATGTTTACTTTAGATTATTAAATTTATAATATTTTTCGTAAAACTGACAAGATGATGGGGGGGATAGAACAGGCTTAACAATCGTTCAAAATATAATGTTCAATTTTTATTACCAAAGAAGAATTGTTATGTACATTGTCATTACGTTTAATTCTGTATAAGTAAATCTACGTTTATAACAAATATTAATCTATTTTTTTCGTAATAAATTCCTTACGGTTAGTGTTGTCTGTTGCGTTAATTCGTGAACGCGATACTTCCATTTTTTAATTTCCGTTAACGGCGAGCATTCGTCGAATAAATAAAGTTTAAGTATCTTCGGTTCTATTTTTGTTCCGCTTACGAGTGAATTGCATGGCACGAGAACTGTCGAGTCAACAGAGAATTGCGAATCGTCATTCGTTACGACCTGTTTAAAGTCAACATTTCTCCGACTCACTCGAGAGTCTACCTAAGTAATTAATGCGATTAAGTCATATCCGGGCCTGCGTGTGACTCGTAGAACGTCAGTGGGTGCGATCCCTTTGAAATGTGTTACGGACGTATGTATCGGGAACAAAAATCAAGGGGTTATACCTTTTCTTCCAACAAGGCAGCTTGTGCCCCCTCTCTGTGGATAAAATCTCACGTTAATTGTCATCTTGCGTCTAGAAAAATATCGTCCATCTGCTTTTTTTAATAAACTTGGGGGTAAACAACAATTTTTCCGCATCGATTTCGACCGCTTACTACTCGCTAACTTGCGTCTGTCAGAGTATCAGTCCTTTATACTTATACATTAGCTGCGAGATAATCAATCTCATCGAACCGTCGTCGATTTGGTTTTTTTTTTCCTTGTATTCCACAACGTGGAAGGCAATTTAAAATGATGCGACGATTCATTCTTGCTTCTTTAAATCATTGTTTGGATAGTCGATACCCTCTTCTTCTGTAAACAAAAAAAAAAAAACCGCCCATTATGAAATTAATGAACCCATATGAATCTGTGTGGCAGAGTTAGAACGATGCATCACCTTCGCCCTCGTCCTCGCTTTCCTCGCCGTTATTCTTGGCCTGAGCTCCCTTATTGTAATAATCCATATTGTCGTAATCCACATCGCCCTGTCGTACATGACCTTCCTCAAATCTGAAAAAGACAAGACACGAAGGGTCAAACATGGATTCCATACTATGGGCTACATTTTTAATTGCTGATTTATTAGAGCACTCCATGGAAATTTGTCACAGCACACACAGTGAGTGTCTGCGACCGTGATTTTGAATATTCGAATAACTAACTCGGGTTTTCCGTTGTTTCCAAAATCTCCGATTTCTCCGATCTCCTGTACGCCTTTTTCTCTGAACCAGTCGGCGTCGTTTTGGCGGTGGAGGATCTCCTCGCCCATGTGTCGTCTTCCAGGCTGTCCAGGGGCTTGAACAATCGCATTGCCAGCTTGAATCTTCGGGTGATTTTTGCTGTCGTCATTTCCGTTTGCCAATTTCACCGCAGTACCGTTCTCATCCACATCGTCCTTTCTCGTATCCTCAAGCTTCGCGTTAGCCTCGACATTCGTATCAATTATATCAAGTATCGGCAATACTCCCGATGGTAATTTAACTTTCGCCACCGGCCTTGCAGCCACCATGGGATTGGCGGATTTGTTCGAGACAGTCGAGGCCGCGTTGACTCCAGATTTTGTCGAACTTTCCGCTTTCGCCGCTGGTATCAACTTTCTTGAGCTCGTCGGAACGATCGGCCGGATCTAAAAAAGACAAGATTTAAAAACTATGAGACATTTTGTAATCGCGGTTGCCCGAAGATCTTTCGAATCTTTCGGATGTGTGGGTTTCAATACCTACCGGGAGACTCGCTTGCACGATTCCTCTAACAAAGCGTCGGGGCGATCAAATAACGTTCACTCGTCGAGCAAAATTTAAAAAATCGAATATCGTCTAACAGGCATTACGATATGTCATATACATATGCTACCGGCTAAGAAGGTAACTAAAAATTGAAGACATGCTGTTGTTGGCAAGAAAGCAGTCGTAATAGCCATTAAAAAGTATCGAGGTAGACAGAAAAAAAGAAGAAAAAAAAAATGTATCCTACTTCCCCCCAGGACTCTCAACTCCTGTTCGATGACGAACAGAAGCTCCAAAACAAGCTGGTGACAAGCTTATTATAATGTAATAATAGCAACTTCTAACAGTCGCGTCGTGTGACGCATTAAGTTAAACAGTGCAATTACAGGGTGCATTAAAAAAAAACGCAAGCGAATAAAAATAATAACAATTTTATTAATGCTTTAAGTAACACAGAAGAGGTACAGGCACTTTCAAGGCAAGTCATGATCTTCGTTCCGCACTCGCAAATTGTTTTTTTCTTTTTATCTTTCGTTTTGTTTTTAACGCGCTCAATAGAACGTTGTTGATTTGCTTCGTAGACTATCTTAAAATATTGCACGGAAACTTGTGATCGTTTATTCAGTAAAAACCAAAATGAAAGACGATTCTTTCGAGTTACGAAAAAAATTCGTTAATAAAAATTATAATCTCACACCGTATAACAAGAAGCTGCGGTGAGCTGCTTTAAGCGCAGCTGATAACGATACAGGCAACGAGAAGTGTTATTCAGGTACTGCGACGTTGTGTAAACGTTTCTACCAAAAATGTTTTATCAGTCCCGATTTTCTAAGTATATCAACGAAACATGCAATCTATCCGAGGAACCGTCAAGTATTACAGTCTCCAGTAAAAAAAAAAAAAAATTAACAAAAAGCTATTGGCGCCATAGTATAGGAGAAATGTGTCCGAGAATCGAGAACGGCTCGTGTAATACAGCCTATGAAAGAGCCCTTTACTTCTCGCGCTTCAATATGCCAGCGACCTTGTTCCGAAGGTCCTGTATCTCGTCGAGCCCGAAAGGCATCACGTGCGCCTCTTGACGACGCTCTTCCGGTCGAACCTGTGAGTTTTCGACGCCCGGAGGCTTCAATATAGGCGCCTCTTTCGATGACGATATTTTCAGGCCTCCCGGACTCAACGGGGCGTTCTTTTTTGCATTCGGCGCTGACAATACCGGCTTCGGCGGAGAATCGCCGACGCTCTCGACTCTGTTGTCTCTGTGATTCTTCCTATCGTCATTATCTTCCTTGTAGTAAGGCAGCGGCAACGAAGCTTTGGCCGATTCTTTTTGACCGAGATCGAAATCGTCCGGACCCGCGGGCACAATGTTACCGTCACGTTTAACGAATCCTACGTGGCTTATAGATTCTCTCTCAGCTATCCCGTTCTCATCGTTGTTTTTACTATCCTCGACGACATTCTGTATAGGCTGATGATCGCGTGGCGCCTGAATCGGATGAGGATACGCACCGCCCTCGTTGCTCGGACGACTTACCTGTTGGTGAAGCGAAGGACGATTTGCCTGTTGTTCGTCGGCCGACCCAGCTTGAACCGCTGCGTTTTCGACGTTAGGCTGGACTAGTTGCTGAACCGATCTCTGAGATACCTTGCTCGGACCCGGTGACGTTGCTTTGCATGAATTCTGAAAGACGATAAATAAATATCGTAAAAATCGATGGATCATTCGCAGATTATAAATCGAATGTAATTGCTCCATCGGCAATATATATGGCGTTACCTGAGCCTCCTTTAATTCTCGTTCAAGCTGTATAACTTGCTTCCGCAGATGTTCTATCGTACTATCCGTATCGCCGTTGCTCTTGATAAGCGCGTTGTACTTATCCTCGAGTCTCGTCTTGTCAGTTTCGAGTTCCAGATACTTAGTTTTAAGATGTTCCATAGATTTTTCCTTATCCTTGCTGGCCTCTCGTATCTGACTCCTCAGATCCCTCAGTGTAGCTTCCAATCTCTTCGTATCGTCCAGAGCTTGTTTCTGCTGCTTCTCGCACTCTTCCTTAAAGTCTTTGTGCTCGGTTTGAAGGAGCTTGTGGGTCTGCTGAAGTGAGTTGAACCTCTGCATCGCCTCGACGCTATCTTTGTCCCTCAACGATTTTTCTCGGCTCGCACGTTGCTGAAGCTCTTGCTTAACAACCGCGTTCGAGCTCTTTTCCTCGGCCAGTGACTTCTCGAGTCGCACTTTGTACTCGAATATCACTGAAAACAAGTAACGTTTGTTATTAGCGTCTTTTTTATTTTTCGACTTGCCACGAGACGAATTTAATCGAATTTACCTTGTAGCTGCGCCGCAAGTGCTTCCTGCTGATGGACGCACTGAACGTGTAGCTCGTTCAACCTGGACATCTCCGACTTGGCCGCTCGATAGAGAAACACGAGGAGCAAGACGACGACTCCGCAGGCTCCGTAAACGGCTAGGCGGCCCCCTCGGCCCCTGCCGAGTCGAGAGCCGCTCATCTCTGTAATCAATAAACCATTAGAATTACATTAAAATTAATACAACAATATTAGTTATTCAACTTTTTTTTGTAGACAAGACAATCTGTCAATAATGCAAGATAATTTAATTGAGCACCAAAGCAATTCGAGCTTTGTTAATAGTTGTCAACGATATATATCCCGTCCCGATCCATTCTTTCAAGGAGTGAGCGATGCCCCAAGTTCAATAACACTAAACGGTGTACGATCCGAGGGGTCGCTTTACTTGAGCACCACTGAGAGTGAGTACAACGATTACGAGTACATGGTGTTGTATTCCTAAAACTATTAATGCTCGCTCGGCTTCTCACAGAACAAAGTCATTCGTAAAAATGTAATAATATTCCAGCGAGATTAAGCTACGTCAGCGAATAATTAATGAGCGGCGAACCTTTCCGGCAAGGAAAAGGGTTAGTGCGTCACTAACTCGAGTGTCCCGTGGCTCTTGACCGATGTCGAAAAACTACGGCAGTAATTGTAGAAAGACTGCGTCGTAAGGGATTTGCGATACAAAAAAAAAAAAAAAAAAAAGAAAAAAACGGTTCACAGCCCGAGGAAGTTGCGAGCAACTGAGATTGAAATTTTATTTATCTTGGAAGGAAAAATGATTGGCAACAAAATGTATACACAACGAGAGGATTGTCGACGTTATCTATGCAGATTTTAAGTACAGTATAGTGTGCGTGCGTGCGTGCGTGCGTGCGTGCGTGCGTGCGTGCGTGCGTGCGTGCGTGCGTGCGTGCGTGTGTGTGTGTGTGTGTGTGAGAGAGAGAGAGAGAGAGAGAGAGAGAGAGAGAGAGAGAGAGAGAGAGAGAGAGAGAGAGAGAGAGAGAGTTCGAAGAAAGAAAAATATTTTTCCATAATCCCCGTCATAACGTGCGACACACTTCGAGCGACGTGTAAAGCCCCGCTCGGTGCGCGGCAGCGGCGGTTAACTCGTGCGAGTTATTCTCCGCCTTCGTTGCGAGGATGCCTCCGACCCCCAAGGGTCGCGTGTAATGTGAAATAGCCACGTCATTTATTCCTGCCATACGTACAATGAATAAAATGATAAACATTACAATAACGATAACAGGAGT
Organism: Ichneumoninae sp. A BG-2022a; assembly: GCA_030522665.1. Lineage (NCBI taxonomy): Eukaryota > Metazoa > Arthropoda > Insecta > Hymenoptera > Ichneumonidae > Ichneumoninae sp. A BG-2022a. The sequence goes on along the minus strand of JAPYZC010005759.1, from coordinate 13,549 downwards.
TCAACAGAATCCGCGGAGGTCGACGTGGGGACGCACTGGTTCATCCATTCTTTTTGTTTACAACCTCTGAAAGCGAAGGTAAATAGTATCATTTAAATACATCAATATTTCTTTTTTCGTCAATACGTTGAAAAAATTTCTTATTATATAATCGATGGAGAAACAAAAAAATCATTCGCCCAGCGTCGGGGATAAAAGCAAATCGCGACTGAAAGGTCTACTGGTCAAGTAGACTAAAATATCGAATTAATAAGTTACGACAATCGATAGAAGGCATACCACACGAACAACACTCGAACGTTTTTATCACGTGAGGTTTACTCTGCTAATAGAATAATTTTATATTGTGACGATACTATTATAGAAACAACAGATTTTATAGATCGCAATGAGTATATGCGTTGCAGGTGCTCGGGGTCTTTTATCTTTGCAATTATGATAAATGATTCTCGCTCATCCGTCTGCCACGTTCGAAATTAAAAGAATCGTTTAGATTTTGAGTGTGTAAATGGTAGATCGTGTCGGAATACAGTAGTACCGTGTGTCTGTTGAACCGTGGGGGAGGGGCGGTTGGGTTGAGTTCACTGACTTCAAGGCACAAGCACGCTCGCGGCAGTTTTCTCGTCAGATCTGTTTTCTCGGTACCGTTGAAAACCCACTTGTTCGAAAAATAAAGTCGTAATAAAAAGAGAAACGTAGAAAAAGAAAAACAAATAAATAGGTAAACTGTGTAACATTACGAAATCACCGAGTAGACAATCTGACTGGCTGTCGGCAAGGATTAAGAGCGAGGAAGTCCGGAGAGTCGCGAAGAATGTAGTTTCCTAATAGGGACGTAATACGCGTCCTCGAAGGCGAAACGCATTGTAAGATAGTCAATAGACGCCGGATTCTACGCGGTCTCTGCTGTCCTCGGTGAAAGTATAATGGAAAGTTTTAGAGGGCTCGGCATTACGAGAGCTACGATGATTATTTCATTCTCACGATCCGAATAATCCCGGGACTATTTTTAATCCCACTTCGTGTTAATTAATCACGGAAAAAAAAAGAAAAAAAAACTTGATTGGTAATCATCAATCGAGTTATCGAGAATTTAATTCGCAATTAATTGGCTTATGGATTTGCGATATTTATTTATGAAATGCTAATATCTCAGCTAAAGTATACCGTTAGTAATTGGAAATAATTATTTGGTTTTTCGTGAAGTAATAACCGAGAATATTTGGGTAAAAGCGTGTACGAACAGCTGCCGTTAACACGATTGAGCACGCGTACACTCCCGGCAATTATAAGGCGGCATGCTTCGTTGACAGTACGTGACACCACTTCATCCGCATCGTTTCGATGAGCTCGACGAGACACGAGCAGAGCTGCGTCATCGTTAAATTCCCGCGGATATTAGAACTCTGCTGTAAATAAAAAGACGACCGACGATCACTCGCGATTATAATAAAATCGAAGAGAAGACAATTCCCACCAGCGCGTTTCGCGTGTAATCGAGTCGTCGTACTTCAATAGGTTACACGTCGATAAATAATCCAGTATCGAAGAGAGATGGTGTTTATCAAACATTTCTGCCTACCTCGTAATCACAGCTGTACGTCTTTCCTTTCTTCCTCAACTTTTCGTCATTATCAGGCACCCTCTGTACTTGTCGTGTGGACGATAACCAGCCAGGGTCGTTATTTTTTCTTCTTCAAATATATTCTCTCACTTCTGTCGACGATCGAGCCGTTGCGTGTCACCGAATGGCGTACTCGATGCGGAGTTACCCGTGTGAATGCGAGGAAAGAGACGACGCGACGCCGATCGAGCCTCCCCGCGCTCGCGGCTCACGCTGCCCCGAGAGCCACGAGGAAAAAAAGGAAGTAACCAAGATCGAACACACTTTTTTTCACTACGTGCGGAACGACGATACGAGCCTCGAAGGGAAACGTTGATACGAGGACATGACACAATTATGTCAAACCTAATTTTCACGACAATCGAACGGAACAAAAAAGATACAGCGACAGGGCGACCGAAGGAAGCTGGAGAGCCGGGTATATCTCGAGACGTACTGTCGAGCATGAGGCCAATCGGTAAAAAAGTTTGAAACTGACTCTCCGCAAGATAGTTTTCAAGCCGGACGGCAGTGGCGTTGCCATTTCCGTTAATCCACTCTGTGTATACCTGTGAAAAGTCCAACCAATCGCCAGCCTTATTCACAGTCGGTTCGGATTGGCTGAAAATATTGTTCCCCTACAGATGTCGCATCGGCATCGACCAGGACTGCCAGTTGCTCGACTCAACTCCGCGCGTTAGCTGCTCATCGATATGGAACAAATACGTTTTGTCGTGATGACCACAGAAAAGGTGACGTTTATCGAGATCGATTGTTACTTAAAGTTCAAGTGTATCTAAATCTCCTTCAAAAAGTCACACATCGGAATAAAAAACGGCGGGAAACCGGCGTTTGAGAGGACGTCGTTCCAACCTCTCGTTGATCCGACGCGTTCGAGTCACGGAATGGTGTTCGTAGGTACGCCGTAGCACGAACGCTCGCTTCTCGAGAGCTCGCATTGTCGGCTCCTTCGCGATCGCTTGCTGTTATCACCCGCACTTCGGACGAGCCGTGTTAGCCTGCGAGAGCGTAACCGCAGCGGGATCTAACAAACAAAAACAGGAGGGGCTCCCTCCGCCCCCCCCCCCCTCCCTCTCGCCGTCCCTACGGAACTGTTTCCACGGATATATATCGTTTCTCGTCGTCGTCGTCGTTGTCGTCGTCGTCGTCGTCTGTTTAACGTCCATCGAAATCGAAAATAACATCGACGGTTTTATATCGGTGTGCCACAGTGCGGCGTTGGACTTTATATCTGACTCGTGAAAAGAAAAAAAGGAAATTGGAATTTCTACGGTCGTGTAAAGGCCGTGGGCGTCCCGAAGTCCGTTCACGTACTCTCGGCGCATTCTGCCGAGGCTGCGAGAAGCCCCAGGCTGGACACTCTCACTCGGAAAGTAACACGGAGTTTTCTATGCGACACGTACGTTCGTCGTTACTATCCGTACGTCTGTGACTACGAGAAAAATATCATCAAAGTGATAAACGAGAATTCGGTGATAAGTTTTCTCGTTTCAAAAAGAAATATGAAGTAGACGAGGGACCGGGAGGACCGAATTCGATCGCAGAGGCCAAGGATTACCTGCTACGCTGTTGGTCGTTTTTTTTTTTGGTTCTTCATACATAAAAGTTGCCACTTGGTGTACGAGGTGCAACGGAGCTGCTGCGTCTCTACGGGTCTCCATGATTCTACGCATAACAGCAGCTCCAAAAGAATTTTTATTGTTTCGATGAAGCCTCGCGTTTGTGCCAGTGATGAGTGAGAGTGATGAGTGATAACCCACGGAAATTCTTTGTGTTGCCGAATTTGGTGAATAATAACGTGAGCGGCGGCCGCGTCTGCGTTTACCCCACGAACCGTTTCGGCACCAGCGACGGCAATTTATTTCACGAATCGGCTAGCTATTGTGCTAGAAGGAACCTCTTCAAGGTGCATCAAAAAAACTGTCGAGATGCCGTAAGTTTTATTAAACATCTTTTGACGGTAAACAATGTCATAGTTCGTCAGTTTGATTTTTCGCTTTTGCATCGTTGTTTTATCGATGTCCAAACCGAGTTCCCGACGGATAGTCGCGAGCGACCATAAGGAATAGAGCATCGGCAACGCGGTACAACACCTTGTGGAATACCGCCCGAGTCACGCGCATTCCCAAACCGGAAAGGATCTCACCGAGAGTAAAAAGAAAAAATTCGGACGCTTCTATAAAATATCGAGTGGCTATCAATGGATTTTAATGCGTCATCGTCGCAAGTTCGTTTTCTATCATCATGATATATAATTTTAAAAAACAACATTGAATGTGCTGGTAATAATTATCTGAAGAGCGTACTCGGGCGGTTTGGATATTATTCTCGGAAGTAAATCGTGAAAGGTCATTTTTGCCTGCTTATTCGTACAACTCAGTCTAGCTGTACATAGGTCATTGGCTTCTTTGTTAATTATCTGTATATATATATATATATATATACACTTTGAAATATCATTTATTCGTATAGCATATAGTTATTATGTATAGTTGTACGCTAGCCGTGTTGTCTGTTGACTAGTCGCATGTATTCATGATGCATTGTGGGTTTATATGCTCTTGATGGATCGTTAACTGAGCTCGGCGAAATGTTTGGACGCGACCAAACTGTGAAGCGTATTAATTCGGTACAGCCTCCATATGGTCGGTTGAAAAAAAAAAAGAAAAAAAAAAGTTATCGACTAATTGTACAATAACTTACTTTCTCCCAGCAATAATTCGTTCCGGATTTGTCGCACCGATTCATAGTCTACGATGATATATACTAGAAGAATTGTTGTACCCACTTACTCGAGTACTGGCAGTAAACCACATTACAGAGCTCTAACTGCATCGTGTTCCGCATTCGTCGGGGAGATAGCGAAGTGAGGCTTCGGCGACGTCGATGCTCGACGAAACTACAGTAATTTATTACCCACAGGATTTTTCGAGTTGAGAACAACACAATTGTAACCTCCCACCACCTTCCCGGGGATTTATAGAGTACCGACTTGAATTATACGGAAGTGGTTCTCGTTTCAGCAAAGTGCCGATTTCAGACATCTTGATAACTCTTACTTATTAGATCCTCCATGCTACATGCTACTTTGGTGAACCGATTCAATGAAAGTTTATCGAAGCATCTCCGCGCAACATTGTGATCGAGGGAGTCGATATAAATGTTTTCATTTAACCCGATAACTTGTTCAATTCCTCGAAGCGATTTTAAAGGATTTCTTTGTGCCCATAGGCCATATCCGAAGTGGCATGCGACAATTACAACTAATTAACTTGATATTTTATACAAAACAAGACGTTTTAGAAGGCGGTTTTTCATCTTTTTCTTTTGTTTCTTCACGAAGCAACGAACATTGAAGCTGTTCGTCACCTCCATCTTATATTTGTCGCATCGTTGCGATAGGCAGTCTGTCTAGTCTGGGATCTCGAATCTCCGGGTAGTTAAGTGGGTCATAGCGTGTCGGTGCGCTGGTTGTCCGTACGCCGCTGGAAAAGCTCTCGAAGCGAGGTAGCAACGGCGCCGAGCAGCGGCAGCAGCAGTGGCAGTGGCAGCGGCAGCAGCAGCAGCAGCAGGGCCACCGCCTCTGCTTCGACGCGGAATGACGACGCGCTCTCCGGAGCTCCGGGCATCCATTTTGCCCCGATGTAACGCGCGGTCTCACTTGCACGAAAGCGAGTTTCTCGATTCTTTCATCGTCATCCGCGCCTTAAATAAAACTCGTCCAAGTGACGATTTTCATCCTCGAAAATTGAAAACCAATACTCGATCAATTCCGGTGGTATCGAAAATAATTTATCTCCGTGCCTCTTCATCACTTAGCGGCGATCCCGTCGTTTCGAATTTTCTCGATACTCCTGCAGTCGAAGGAAAGTCGTTTAAACGGTATAAGTTGAAACAGGGAGAGGTAACGATAAGTGGCGGAGGAATAACCTTAGAAATACTTTTGCAGCTGGCTTCGTGTAAACTGCAAAGTTCTTGCGGCATTGTTACCAGGCGACCTCCCGGCGACTGCCACAGTTTCCTTCTACCGCTTCCTAAAAACTAAAATATTTAACACGCCCCATCTATAACGTGGAAACAGTTATATTTATGCGATGAAATTTTCCTCGAGCATATCTAAAATGGGAAGTGGGTATAGTTGGGAAGATCCTCTCTCTCTCTCTCTCTCTCTCTCTCTCTCTCTCTCTCTCTCTCTCTCTCTCTCTCTCTCTCTCTCTCTCTCTCTCTCTCTCTCTCTCTCTCTCTTTCGCTCCCTCTTCGAGGTATCGCGACTCCCGATTCCGCGAGGGCAGGTAAAAGCACCCAAGCACCAGGCAATAGACCCACCGAGCGGTTATATTTTCGGCAGCCTTCGCGTTCTCCTCTATAGACCGTACCGTTGCTGCAGGCTGCGAGCGCGAAACGACGAACCAAAAACAGACGCATCGCCCGGGCGGTTTTTCGCTTCACGACTAAATCGGCCGAGGGTTATATATTGCAAAATAAAATTGATAGTTAATTCACCAAATATCCGCATCGATGTCTTCACTTGATCGATGCTTTGAGCTGTCCGTACAGTTGATCGAATATGAGATAATTTCAGGCACGAAGTTCCACCGTACAGTTTCGTCATGCGATCTGCGAGTGTCAGTTTACCAATATAGAAAAGTGCATTACTTTTAACATATCATATCATAGCTCCCCGACCCTTCCGGCAAATTGCACGAAGCCCCTTAGCGAGTCTCTCCGTGCTGGGTAAACCGTGGGAGGGAGACAAAATTGGGCCGTAGAGGCTTGTTGAGGGAAAGGGAGTGAGAAGATGAGAGAAACATATCCCGCTTCCGGTTGAGAACAACAGAACATAAAAAAAGAGGCGGACAGCGTCGAAGGGCGGAGAGGTGGAAAAAGCAAAACAAAAGACAGGTACAAAAGGGTTGGAAAACACTTTCCATGAGAAACTACGTATCTCCCCCCCCCCCCCCACATTCATTAATTTTTTTTATAAAACAAAACAAATCTTCAACACTGTTTTTACAATTGACATTCTTTTGTTTTGTTATTTTTCTATCAGTTGCACGATATTTCCAAAGCTGCCGGTATAACTGGTCGAAGAGTGCGCGAGAGTTGACATTCGCACAGGCAGGTATATAGATTACACAGGTGTGTCCTCTCTGCACTCTTTGCTCTCTTCCAGTCACGAATGTGTGCGTAAATGCTACATGGTGGAAGACTGGAAAGAGGTTCGATCGACTTTATTCCTCCCAGCTTATCGTCTTGCCGCAGTTATCAGAGATTTTGATATCGCGATCTTTGAAGAGGCGAGAGTAAGTAGTACAAATTAAACGATCTCTGCGACGAAGACGAAATTGTAAGTTAACTCTAAAGGACCTTCCAAGAAGCTTCGCGAAACAAAGTCATTTTTTGCGTCACATCCCAAGCTTGATAGGAAGGCTATTTCGATACCCCGTGCAGTTAAGAATTTTCCTTTCGATATAAAAATCGATAGATAATGCGGAGAAGCAGCTGCGAGTAATGGCAGCTCGTGCCGATACAGCGCCCGCTACACGTGGAATATCAGACTTGACGAGCGTTACGTTACCTAATACGTAGTGCACACTAAGCAGACTCCTCCATAATACTCCTCCACTCCTCGAGGGAAATATATAATCAATTTTTTCATGGAAATTTAAAAACTTTTTTCATTTTATCAAACGACGAGATATAGATAAACATTTGTAATTACCAAAAACATTCTTTCGCCGAGGGTAAATAAAGAATTTATTGAAGAAAAGTGAAATTGCGGTAATTATTTGGCGGTAACGATCCCGAAAACTCCGAGAGGTTAACGATAAACTGTGACTTACTCGCAGCATCGTACGTATAAGATTGTCTGGAGCTTTGAGCCATCTACCATTCTCTCTCTGAGCGACGAAGGTAGTAGCTCCCACGGATATACGATCCGAACGAACGCAGGATCTAGTGGAACTGCTAATGAACGCGTATGGTCACTACAGCAGACAGCGCAGTGCCACGCATTCGCTGTATATAGGACGTGTTATGGATTCGTGGAGTGACTCTAACGACGCGCGTTCGCAGCGCCGATACACAAATGTACGTGACGTTCGATGGCTCGACCATGGCCGAACCGATGATGCGATGATCCGTGCCAAGCGGGATCGATATACGGTACGAACGCCGGCGGATTCCATTTATCATTAAGATACCTTCGTTCTAACTGTCGTTTAATTTCTTTTGTTAATCCGACAATTTTCAATTCTGTAATTGAAACACGCGTATACCCATGTAGGGTGATACAAATGGTTGGACGTAGCATGGTGCCGATTTTGGCAACGTTGGCATGCGAGCTTGACCCAATAATCGAGGGAGCCTTGTATGACAAGTGCTTGCCAATACTGGCAGCCAACATTGGCCCCAAGGTCGAGCAAGAGTATCGGCCGATAATTGGTTGTCAATGTAGGCCCTCTATACGGTACTTATATATGACGAGAGTGGTTTGAACGCAATAGATTTTTTTTTCCCTAATTTTGTATAAGCTGGAATATCCCTTTTTATGCTTTTCATGCTGCAAGAGATTATATCTTATATATTTTCTCCTGCGAGAACTCTCAAACCGATCATACTCACTCAATGTATTGGCAATACATACTGCATATAGGTATGCAATGCATTTATTGACTACCGAGTACGGAATCCAAAAATAATTTGCATTCATTGCGAAAGTTAAAAAAGGTATAATTTCGTATGCTCTTATATCGACGTTCGGGTGCACTTTTGCTTGCGAGCATGAACTTGGGTTAGCGTTATCTGGCTGCGAAAGCGCATTGGACTAATGGTCCAATGTTGGCGACTCGTCACATCGGTAAACCGATGATTGGCGAGTCGATATTCGGTTGAACATTGGTCTAAACTCGGCAGACCGATGGTTCGTGAGATCATGAGTCAACGGACCAACGGTTGGCGAATCAGTATTCGGGTGAACATTGGCCTCAAGTCGACTAACCGACAATTGGCGAATCAATACTCGACCGAGCATGGGGCGCAAATTGTCAAAACAAGCATCGGCGAGCCAGTACTTGGCCGAACATTGGTTGATCGTTGGGGATTCGACAATCGCTACGCCAACACTAGCCCGACCATCAGCCGCGCCCGTTCCATCGGCAAAACCTACATGGGATAGCGCGATGTGCGTGTAATTAAAACTTACTACAGAATCGCGTTCGTGTCGATGATATGGATATCATCGTCGACTGTTGTAATCCGCATGAACTAAATAACTCTACACATAAACATACATCGGTTATCGTGTTTATCGTGCAAATCTTTCGATATACCATAGACACACGTGTATATATCGACGACCGAATGCCATAATCAAACTGATAGAGATGAACTTATTAGTCCGGCTAATGTATTAATTTTATTATCCGTGGACAATTATCGACGACGTTTCACATTAGAGCGAATTGTACGGTAATAACGCGTACCTCCGTTATAATGCCGGTGCGTTACGACGATAGGAACGACTAGAGACATTATGCATTTAATTATGAAAGAGGAGATTCCTTACTCCCGAACCTAACTCGGCAGTCGTTCTCGGTTCGATTGGCATCACTGAATTTTCGCATTATATACTCAATATTACTCATGGTTGAATAATTATGGCCTACGGTATTTGGAGAATAATTTTGTGTTGCAAAAAGTGAAGAAAAAAAAAAATTGAAATTATCATATCGCTTTCTCATAATGTTCCTTTATTCGCAAAGCTCATTCTATCAGAAAGGATTTCTGTATTTTTGGCTTCGTCATAGACGAAGCTTGGCGAATATATGAAAAATCGATGTAAACATTTTTATTTTTAACTTTTTTTCAACGTCAACGTCGTGTTTGACTTTTTAATATAGAAAACGGCTGCTCGATTCAGGTTCGGCTGCGAGTAAATACACCAACGTTGCGCATCACTCTGATGGATCTGTGCTTGATGCGAAAAAATTAATGGAATTATGCGCTCCGAAATTATTTTTTTTTTGTACCATCTGGAACATTCTGTTTTTATGAAAATAACGTAATTTTTTAGTCCCAAAATCAAAGCTTCCTCTACGCCGAAGCGAAACAATGAAAATAGAATAAAATAGATTATCCTCGTGGGTACAGTGGATAAATAGGAGGTAGCGAGTAAAGGGAAGCCCAGGATAGCCAAGTATACCGGTCCGGTTATATCGAAACGAAATTCAAATGACGATCGCGTCGCGGCAGTGACTGTTTCCGTATGTGACTCGGCGGGTCAGAACGGCACGCACGTTCATCCTACCGCCTATTCCCGTATTAGTGATACCCGTATTGGTGGGTCCTTTCCCGAATAATTTGGTGTGTCGCGCTGCGAGCGTCGAGGTAATCGGGAAGATCGTTTTCACGCCAACCCCGAACCATACATCCACGCTCTCTCCGTTAATTTTCGAAGGTTGCTCTCCGGACCAAGTCCGATTGCGGCTTATGCGTATGCGAGCAACCAAGTACGGCGAGGGTTGTTCCTGGCGCGCCACAGTCGCGTGCAACGAGGGGGCCAAGGCTGGCGATGTGTGGGCAATACTGGTCTCTCATACATTTTCTCTCTCCTTTTTGCTCTCAGCGATATAAAATCTGTCCCCGGTCAACCCTCACAGCTGCGTAAGCTATACGCACAGATGTACGGTACAGTTCTATAATGCCCACACCCACCGATATATCTAAGGGGTCAATTCTGCGAGTGCAATTTCAATACGACGGAAATATATTTTCGGTAGGTGTTTCATTTCCAAAGCTTTCCTGGAAGGCGTTACTTTTAAACGGGTATTAGGTTTACGAAAAATATACATTGAATTTCATCGGCCAAGTGTGCGGCCCCCTCCCCGGCGAGTTTCGGACTTATTCTGCCCATTTTTTTTTACACGTAACGTTTCAAAAAATTTCGAGATTTTAATGAAAACGTCTTCGGAAGAATACATTAAATGTAGTTCTAGAATGATGAATAAAGAAAAAAGTTTATCGGGCATTTTTATAGCCAATTAATTAATGATTTTGCGTATTTTTTAACGGCGATTTCTTTGCTTCCCGATGGCATCGCGGAAGAACCGCGGAAGCTTGACGAAAGCTAGATCCGTTTTGGGCCAAAGTCAAGCGCGACGTTGGTGTATTATTTCGCGCTCAACCTGAATCGGACAGCCGTTTTGGCTGAAACGACGTTGACGTTAAAAAAAGTGAGTGAGAACATTGAAATTTTCATATCGCTTCCTCACAAGATTCCTCCCCTTATTCGCAAAACCTTCTCCATGAGGATGACAAAAGTAAAGAAAATACTTTCTCATAGAAGAAGCTTTGCGAACGACGGGATATATTGAGGAAGCGATATAAGAATTACAATTTTCAACTTGATAAAAAAAAAATCTTTCGCCGATAATTACTTATCAACTTTTCCCGATAGTGAATGACTCTGTCGAAACCTTTAGGCTTTACGAAGCCTTTTTCACCGCATAAGCCAAAACCGCTGCGATAGTGCAAAGCGTAGAAATTCACGGTTGCCGCAGTCGTACGCGAAACGTACGTGCTCGAATGTCGTTGCTCGATGAGCGCGTGTGTGCGGCCTCGGTCTCGAGCTCTCACTCTCGGCAGTATCGTTTGTCTTTCCCAATGCGCATTATGGATGTAAACGTACACACGCTGTTTTGTATACGTGTTTATCAGGGTGAGCTTAGTCAGCGACGTACAACGCGTGCATCGACGGCAAAATAATCAGGGTCGAAACGTACAACGTTCGATGCATATCGTAATGTTAATTAAGGACATCCAGCTTTTTTTTACCACTCTTTCGTTATTGTTAAAATATTGGCTGAGGGGAAAATATTGGGATTGTGTTAATCGATTTCAGACAACTAGACGTTTTGTCTATTTTCCTCGGTAATAAACAATTTGATCGAAAAACCCCCCAGATTAATTGTTCGTCACGTAATGGTTTGAGGACCGTTACGAACGATAAACCGTGAAGGATTCCGATCAAATTTTTCTTGTATCATTGAGAAAAGTGAAACGAAACACCGGATTGTATTTTCCCGTTAAATCTCCGCTGTATGACGACGAAGAAATGAGAAGCTAACTCGAACCCCTCATGAAAACAAAACGACGTGTCTTTTGTCGGAAAATAAAGACGTGGGTTACAGGACCCGGTCTTTATTGATGGAGATAAGTGACTATAAAAGATGGTACCGTCGGGATAAAAATGTAACACCGGAACAGGGAGGATTATCTTGGTGGGCAAGCCGCAAAACCGAGAGTAACAGTACCTCTCCGCGTTGCCGGTGGAGAAGTGGCGAGCGATGTCGAGGAACGGAGGCAAAACGTTATACGAGGAGCGAGGGACAGACGCGGGTTTCGCACACCCACCTACAAACTCGAGACTCGGTTGCTTCGGCGTCGCTCAACTCTGCTCCAAAACTCGCCAGCAGCGGCAGCGAACAAACGGTTCGCTCGATCCTCGTTCTCTGGCTCTCGGTCGTCGAGGCAAGCGAGCAGGCGAGCAGGCAGGCAGGCAGGCAGGCAGGCTGCCTGCCTGGCTGCCTGGCTGCCTGGCTGCCTGGCTGCCTGGCTGCCTGGCTGCCTGGCTGCCCTGGCTGCCTGGCTGCCTGGCTGCCTGGCTGCCTGGCTGCCTGGCTGCCTGGCTGCCTGGCTGCCTGGCTGCCTGGCTGCCTGGCTGCCTGGCTGCCTTCCGCGGCCGTCGAGGTTCTCAAACGACGGACCCAGCCTTGTTCTCTCGTCTTCGCCGACAAACGAAAATAACGGCGATACCGGTGCACTTGGAGGCAAAACCGTGTCGAGCAGTGGTTCTCTCCACGTGGTTTGCATTGACATAGAATTGATTTCTTTGTCAAATATGTACTTCATCGATTTCACCTGCTTTCATGTCAGCGGCCAAAGGTACACATGTGCGCTGCTACTGTATGAATTCTACACGGAAAAAAATGCTAGGTTGGGTCACCTAACTATTTATTAGTTGGGTGTAAATTGGTTACAATAACTATCTGTTTCGTTTCAATAACGACCTAGGTTTAGTTGAATCTACCATCAACAGTTACTTGACGCGAATAGTGAACACAACTAACTCCATTAGTTAGTCTAACTACTAACATAGTATTCAGGATAGGCAACGAATTTTATCGGCACCCTAACCAACTATAGTTGTTAGTGCGACCACGCTCGGCGCGCGTGTCAGGCACCCAACTGAAATGGTTACAGCAACGAACTGTAGTTGCTGCGAACCCAGACATCACACCGTTATACATGCAAGTCAGTTGATATGTTAATAATGTCGGAAATTGAGAAGTCGTACGAGAGACGAACGGGCTTAATTACTTACTTAATTAATGAACGTATATCCACTTATTGACAAGTAGAGATGGAGCGGATTCGAAAAATAGCAAATGTAAGGCTACACTTTAAAAAAAAAGATGTTAATAACCTACCAATTCCCTTACAGAATCATCCGCATAACTAATTCGTATGATAATGTTCAAGCAGCCGTGAATGTCATGTACAAGGTTAAAAAATATATCTTTCAAGATACGTGTAGCAGTGTGAATAAGATCGTGGACTACAAATCGCAGGGTCGCAGGTTCGAATCCTCATTATCGCCCAAAAATTATTTATTCCGAGGTTTCAATGGTACGAAGGTAAAAAAATGACAATAAATCAATTTCGGGTGATAAAAAAGCATTTACGCGGTCGTGCTGATCAATATTTTGTATTAATTGTTTATTAATATTTTTGATAACCTGTGCTGTTGGTCCAACCAAGTCGCTGGGTTGTATCACGCCAGTAAATTATTGAAGCAAGCAAGTAAATGGCTAATCCAACAATTTCCCTAGCAATTGGCCCAGCTAACAAAGTACTTGGTCTAGC
>JAPYZC010005756.1:0-15122 GCA_030522665.1 Ichneumoninae sp. A BG-2022a | reverse complement strand
TTCGTTTATTTTTCTGAATACGTATGAATTTTTTCAGATTTTTAAGTAATCGTTGATTTTTGTTCTATAAAAAAAAATAAAAAATCAACGATTATTTAAAAACCTGAAAAAATGCATACGTATTCAGAAAAATAAACGAATCATTTTCATTAAAAAAAAGTTTTGTTGCCGGATAATTTGTTAAGCAATTAATTTTTTTATGAATTTGTTAATAACATTTTGCAATTATTATTATGCAAAAATTAATCTTCTCAGTACCTTTAGTGTACATTATTTTTTAAAGATTTTTACACCATCAAGAAGTACGTGCAATTTTCTCTTAACGTTGTCGAACTTATGCGAAGTCAGCGCGCAGCGAGACTCCCTCTTGAAGCTCGAGCCCTTACTTTTATTTTTGTGTGCTGCAAAGCGATTCAAGTGTATCTGCATATGACAGGATGTTCAAATATACCAAAGGCACATCGAATCGTAGAACGTTAACGCCGCGAAATCCGATAGAAATTTCTTTCTTGCCTCTGGCTGAACGTAGCATCGAGAGAAGAGCAGAGATATGTGCCTTATCGTTTATTACCCTTGAAGAATGGAGTGCGATGGTGGAAAAGAGAATATCGACAAAATCATATAAGAATGTAACGTATTCTATGTCGAGATGGCAGGCAGCGCGAAAAATGATTTTCGGTCGAGAAAATACTGGAGATTCGAGATGTACGAGATCGAATGCTTCATATTTTATATTTCTTTGCTTACCACGTTCAGTTTCGAGGCTAGCTGTATGGGCTGTCGGACGATGTATATATTGTATATTTCCACACGGTAAAAAATAGTTTGTATATGTAACGAACATTTCTCGGGTTCGTTGAATTTACAAATATGAGGAAGCAAAATAACAAAAAAAAATATTGTTGATATTATACATACGTAATATGTATTAATGGGCAAAATATAAGTTTAAAATTTTTTTTTAGTAAAAGTATATCTTAATAAATTCGTACAGTCGTAAGAGATTTAAATAAATAGCGTTCTATTTATTTAATAGAATTTAATAGAATTTAATAGTTTATTTAATAGTATAGCGACAAAATCACATAAAAATGTAACGTATTCTGTGTCGAGATGGCAGGCAGGGCCAAAAGCGATTTTCGCTCGATAAAATGCTGGAGATTCGAGATGTAGGGATCGAACGCTTCATATTTTATATTTCTTTGCTTACCACGTTCAGTTTCGAGTCTAGCTGTATGGGCTGTCGGACGATGCATATATTATATATTTCGACACGGTAAAAAATAGTTTGTATATGTAACGAACATTTCTTGGATGTGTTGAATGTATTTTATTTTTGTATGTTCGACGCGCAACATTCGATGTGCAAGCCGGTGTGCCCTGGCATACTGAGTGACCGAAGAAGCGACCCTAAAAACGACGGTTGTTATGTTCCAAAAATTAACCACACTAACGACCGCCGAAGCGACCGTTCTGGCGACACATTATTTTGCCGTGCTTCGGCAATGAAGTCGTTTGTTTGATTGGCGACCGAAAAAACGACCGTAATCGCAACCGTCTAGCAAACGGACGATTGCTTTTACGGTCGTTTGTTGATTTTCTAGGGTGGGGCTAAGCGGTCACCCATCCATCTACTGCACGCAAGCAAAAGCTGCTTGACTCGGGAGACCGCCAAGCCACACACCGACCGCGCACCTAACGCTGTCGGTTTTTTGTTGTTGAATGTACAAAAATATTTAAAAAAATTATTGTTGACATTATACATACGTAATATGTATTAATGAGCAAAAAAGAGGTTTTTTTATTTTTTTTGGTAACACTATATCTTAATAAATTCGTATCGTCGTAGGAGATTTAAATAAATGGCGTTCTATTTTTTGCCACGCTGTACACATATCGGATCACTCGTTACGATGGTTCCAACTGGTATTATATATCGTTGAGAGGCAAGATGCTCCGATCATTATCCGGCATTCCTATGGCTATTGTGGGAGATGAGAAGCCTCGGTGAACAAGAGGCAGCGGAGAAAAGCGACGAGAGATGTCTTGAAATTGCGAAGGAGAGCGTGCTTTGAATCATTGTCCCGCAAAGAAAAAAGAACATGAAAAAAAAAAAAAAAAAAAAAAACCGCCAAAGGGCCGTTCTCATGGTTTCCTCATAGCGGAAGATATAACTTCGACCGGAAGAGAGTTTATGAGAAAAATATATAAATTAATAAGGTAGACTAAACAAAAGAAAACAGAGAAATAAACAGAAGGAGATGCGAGACGGAATCAAATAAAAATAAAATCGCACTCAAGCGGATTAAGTACACATAGAAACGGAACGCAGTGAGATACATGAGATGGAAATAAAAAGAGAGTAGAAGGAAGGAGAGGTAAGGTACGCTATGGATGGGGAGAGAAACAAACATTTCGCAACAGCACGATGGAGAAACGAAAGCTTCTTTTTTGAAAAATGGGGTGTAAGAATTGTTGCCAACGGCGACTTACGACGTATTTTTATAATAACAATTATGAACATACACGCAACAGTAATTTATTCAAGTTGCAAGATGGATAAAGTTAAAGGGAAATAAAAAGAAAAATTAAAGCGCAGCACACTGTTAAGGGTTAGAGTCGCCGTTTTTCGGGCATCTTCAGGTGTATTATCATGATTTTTTTTTTTTTTAAGAAAATTAAACTGGAACATTATTTTTTAAATCGCACTCAAGCGGATTAAGTAAACATAGAACCGGAACGCAGTGAGATACATGAGATGGAAATAAAAAGAGAGTAAAAGAACGAAGAGATGGGGAGAGAAACAAACATTTCGCAACAGCTCGATGGAGAAACGAAAGCTTCTTTTTTGAAAAATGGAGTGTAAGAATTGTTGCCAAACGCGACTTACGACGTACTTTTCGGCTAATCCAATCCCAGTGGTGTGTTTCATTGGCTATCGGAAAAATGTATTGGCGCGTGGTCGGATATCCGCGCTGGCTGCGATGGAGGAAAAATAAATTGACGCCTCTCCCATGTCTATTACTCGCAATTTGCTGGCTTCGGATTATGTCTGAGAAGCTCGAAGATTTCAGTGGAACGGAGGGGCTCTGCGCGCCGGAAAATTCCCACGAGGCTGTAGCCATCTCTGTATTGTATTATAGATATTGACTCCTTCGCCGTTATTGCGAATAAATTGACTTTTTTTTTGTATCGAATCCGGCTTACAAATGTATCGATATCCATCCATATTACTTCGCTAACGAAGTTATAGCCACAGCCCACTGCCTAGTTGTATCCACCCAAACGCATCGTAATCAATTTCCGACAAACCGGACGCTCATTTCCTCCGGGATTAAAAGGAGGAATCGTCCCCTTGATGATGTCATGAAACCAGAGTTCACGGTTATTTATATTATGGACGGTCGATAATGTTAAATCACCTTCAGGCGTGACATTTTTTGTTATAAAAAAACATTTTTTCTCACGATTTATGTGGCTTATACACAGTAACACTGCCAAGAAACATGAAAACGTTAAATTCACACGAAAAAAAAAATTCTTTGTTGGGTCAATTAACTGTTTATTAGTTGGGTATCGATTGGTTACCATAACGATCTGTATCGTTAAAATAACGACCTAGAATTCGTTATATCTACCATTAATAGTTAGTTGATGCGAACAGTGAACACAACTAACTCGATTAGTTAAGCCAACTACTAAAATAGTATTCAGGATGGTAAAGGGTGGACAACGATTTTTATAAGAACCATGCCCAACAATAGTTGTTGGGGCAACCAAGGTCGGACAATCAACTGAAATTGTCACACATGAAATTCAGTTTAGTGAGTGACTTTTATTAGTATGCGAAATCGTCCCTGTCCTACGAGAGACAATGGGCTTATTTCCTTACCTAATTAATGACTGCATAGTTGCTTATTGACATGGACAGATAGAGCAGATTCGAAATAATAGCAGATTTTAGCCCACGCACTTAAAATAAAACACGTATCGTAACCTACCAATTCCCTTCAAGAATCATTCGTACAACTAGTTTGTACGACAATATTCAAGCAGACGTGAATCTTATATACAAGTTAAGAAAATGTATTTTCCATACTTAACTTAGCAGAGCGAATAAGATCGTGGAGTACTAATAACAGGATCGCAGGTTTCCATGGTATGAAGGTAGAATAACAATAATAAATCACTTTCGGGTGACAAAAAAAGTTTCGTGTCAATTCTCTGTTAATATTTTTGGTAACATGTGCTCAATCAACCAAGTCGATTGATTAAAACAAGCCAGTAAATTATTCAAGCAAGCAAGTAAATGGCTAATCCAACAATTTGACTAGCAGTTGGCCCAACTAACAAATTAGTTGGTCTATCTAATACCAAAGTAATCACTTTAAAAGAGTTGATCGAACCAATTTATACCAATTCTCTGTTAATATTTTTGATAACATGTGCTGTTCGATCAACCATGTCGATTGGTTGAAACAAGCCAGTAAATTATTCAAGCAAGCAAGTAAATGGCTAATCCAACAATTTCACTAGCAGTTGGCCTAACTAACAAATTAGTTGGTCTATCCAATACCAAAGTAATCACTTTAAAAGAGTTGATCGAACCAATTTATAGTTTGGCGCTCGGAGCACTGACACAATTGATTGAGTCAACCATTTTTTTGTCAGTCTAACTAATTTGTTTTTCCGTGCATTACCGGTTTCCTATTACTGCCAATCACACACGGCACAAGCATTACAGTGCATAATTGTACGGATATCAGTCTTTTGTCGCACGACATTCGTCTGGGGTGATTTTCCGCTGCGAGACACATATGCAAATCTCGGCCTGCACGAGACTCCACCCCCGGTAATGAAAGTTATAATTAATTCGTGCAATATGCAGATACGTGCGTCAGATCGGTTCCCCCGGCCGTGCGAGGTCTCGGATCCGAGCAACCCCGCGGCAGAGAGCAGCGATAATGGAAACACAACCGCGGCGTCAACGCGACGCATTGGCTAGGCAATGCGTCGATGATCGGGCGTATCCCCTTGATCGATGAGTGAACCGCGACTTTATCCTAATATGTTGTTACGTTCGGCACGTTCGTGAGGTGGAGAATAATGCGCGTAGTCCTACATCTTCCTTTTGACGTTTCGGCCAAATTGCCGACCCTCTTCAGAAATGTATTCCTTCCTTTGCTATTTCTTACCGTCAGTGATAAATCATGTAATCGATATAAGGTCTCTACGTGACATCCGATTGGATCGTCAATATATTTGACGTTAATATTGGAATGAAACATAGGCATAAGCTGAAAGATCCATTGGCAAAGTTTTTCATTGAGCGTTTAATCAATGGTATCGAACGGTACGGGAGAGCGGGGCAAAATGAGACAGTGGGGGTAAAACACAATTTTCCAATAATGTTTGGCTGTCTCATTTTGTCCTAACGATACATCCGGATTTTCAGCACCGTTTTGCCCCACTCACCATAACCGCTACCATCCAAAAGTTATTGGAAAGTTACGCTTTGCCTCATTGTCCCATTTTGCCTCGCTCTCCCCTAATCAATGGGATCTCAATGAAAATTCATGGGGAAAATTAAAACGGTACTTTCAACAATTCATTCTTAATGGGACTTCACTGGCAAATCAATGGGAAATTTTAAGTGGTACGTTTTCCCATTCGTTACCACTAGGAAACTAATGGCAATTTCCTGGGAAAATTCAACTGGTACTTTTTGCTATTCGTTATCAATGAGACATAACAAGTGGTACTTTTTCCATTCGTTATTAATGCTAGTTCATTAGAGCGTAACTGGGACAGCTGAAATGGTATTTCTTACCATTCGAAATAAATGGGAGGTGAATCGAACAGTAAAAAGCTAGGGAATCTTTAATGGCACGTCTAACTATTTATAATTCACGAGGAACGAGAATCCAGTTGACAAACACTAGAGAATAACGTGCGTGAGTAGGAACTTTCAGTTAAATGGTATAAGCGATAATGAATATAGATAAGTGAGTCCACAATAGACGCTGTGAACTTAAGGATCGAAATTATTTACGAATAATAGGAGACATTTTTCGGTAGCATTACCGCTTTTTTATTTATTATATATTCAGACACAGTAGAAAAGTGGTTAATTATACATAGTCTATTTTTCCGCAAATGGGAATGCCAGCGGGATAAAAATACCATACAGCGAATAGGAAACTGAATGGCATATTGCATGGTATTGTAGAGCGGAGCGAAATGGGGCAACGGGGCAAAACGGGGTTTTTGGGCAAAACGTCATTTTCCAATAATTTTTGGATGTCCAAATTCGCCCTCTTTGTAACAAATAACAAAGGAAGGAATAAATTTCTGAACAAAGCCATATAACAAAACAGCAAAATAACAAAATCACGGCAATAAGTTTAATAAACTAAGATAAAAAAATTAGTTAATAAACCCAAATATAGAGAAAACCTTGGGCTGAAGAACTCCGGTCGATGGCCCATTGGCAATGTTATTAAAAGCGACTTAACAACAAATAGAAAGATGTACCGGAGATTGTTTGGACCAACTGTTATTGTCAATACCTTTTTACTGCTACTTTCTGAACAAGACCAGCAATTTGGCCGAAATGTTAAAATAAAGATCTAGGAGTACGCACATTATTCTCCACCTTACCTGCCGCTTGCTCGCTCGTAACCTCCCTTAAATAACAACATTTCTGTTCATCGACTGATGCAATCGCATCGCAAATTTGTTCTGATATTCCATGTGTGTGTCGCATTTTCTCCGCTTCCGCTTCTGTCGGATTTTTCCTCGAGTGTCGCGAGAAACCCTCGCCAACCCGACGAAATAAAAAGCAATGGGTAAGCAACAAGAGAAATAAAATATATGCACATCCAGCCTCATGAGCCGAAGCAATATAAGAAGTTGTAAAGTGTTCGGGTGGGGGGGGGGGGGGCTCCGTTTGCGTGTGGTATTACGAAAGCCGCGTTCGTCACTCTTCCGGGGAATATCGGTAGTTTAACGGTTCGTATCCGGAATCGGGTCGTCGCAGCATACGTAATACTCCTCTTCGCGTTGAATGTCCGCGTCCCACGATGTTGCACTTGAAGTGTTTGTACCGTTGGAAAGAATGTACATGTATACATTTTTATACCTAGGAATACAGTATATAAGACGCAGTAACAGAGACGCTGGTACGTGAGAGCGAACCGATGAGCTTTCTCACGCGAACCTTCGTGAAAGCGTAATATCACCCTCAGCGTTTCGCTTTTTATGGCGACAGATATATTTCTCGTTACCGGGTCGAATGTCTGCCGGGAGACGACGATATCCAACCGACGTCTCGGTCGATGCATCAGCCGCTGTTTCTCTCCGCTCGACGTCTGAAAGATCGGGCGAGAAGTTGAACTAGATGGACAAAAAAATAATCAAAGTGCAGGGGGAAAAAATGAAAGTACTGAACAGAATAGAAGTGTGAATCAAGGGCGTTTCACAGGTGCCCTCAACGTTTCGCTTTTTATGGCGACAGATATATTTCTCATTACGGGGTCGAATGTCTGCCGGGAAGCAACGATAGCCAACCGTGCGTCAGCCGCTGTTTCTCTCCGCTCGACGTCTGAAAGATCGGGCGAGAAGTTGAACTAGATGAACAAAAAAATAATCAAAGTAGGGTGAAATGGCAAAATGGAGCAAGGCAAAATGGGGTAACGGGGCAAAACGGGGTTTTTGGGCAAAACGTCATTTTCTAATAATTTTTGGATGCCCGAATTCGCCCTATCGGATACATTACGCTTTTCTGCCCAGTTTTGCTACCTTGTCCGATCCAAAAATGATTGGAAAATTTAGTTGTGCCCAGAAACCCCGTTTTGCCCCGTTGCCCCATTTTGCCCCGCTGTCCCCTACATGGGGAAAAATGAAAGTACCGAAAAGAATAGAGGTGTGAATCAAGGGCGTTTCTTAGGTGTCCTCAACGTTTCGCTTTTTATGGTGACAGATATATTTCTCGTTACGGGGTCGAATGTCTGCCGGGAAGCAACGATGTCCAACCATGCGTCAGCCGCTGTTTGTCTCCGCTCGACGTCTGAAAGATCGGGCGAGAAGTTGAACTAGATGAACAAAAAAACAATCAAAGTAGGGTAGAGCGGGGCAAAATGGGGCAACGGGGCAACACGGGGTTTTTGGGCAAAATTAAATTTTCCAATCACTGGATCATTTGGATCAGACAAGGTGGCAAAACTGGGCAGAAAAGCCTGATGTATCCGATAGGGCGAATTCGGGCATCCAAAAATAATTGGAAAATGACGTTTTGCCCAAAACCCCGTTTTGCCCCACTGTGTCATTTTGCCCCGCTCTCCCCTATATCTGGAGCTATGTCCCGCCCATATTTTTATTTCTCGACGAAACGACGGCACCGGGAATCGAACCCTCGACCTACCGATGCTCTGGTTTAGAGGCGAGCACGCTAACCACTAGACCAACTCACCGGTTGAGAGGAAAAAAGTATGAAATATGAGGAAAAAAAATGAGTTTAAAAAGAACGAATTTTAAACGAATGAGAAAAAAGAAGAAATTCAACGCTCGGTGGAGAGAAAAATACTGTTGAAAAGCACAGAAACGGTATTGAGCGGAGGTCGAGTTCGCTTCGACATTTATTACTCGATATCCGAGGTGCGCTTGGACGTGTCCGGTTTGACCTCCGATCCTTTTGTCACCGTGATGAAAATTGGATTTTTTTCCCCCTTTTTTTATCGACATTGCGAAACGATGGTCAGTTTTCGACGATGGGAAAATCACGTCCCATCCGGGCACTTGAGAGATCCGATTTTCGTTGGTTTGCGAACAGGAGCGAACACAGAAGAATGAAAATATAACGCATCTGTTAGGAAGTTTTTAAACGAGGGAAGGAAAAGTGGCGCGGATCGATAATTGTTTAGATTAAATGATAATAATTATGTTATTATTATTATGAGCATACACGCAAGAGTAATTTATTCAAGATGCAAGACGGATAAAATTAAAGCGAAATGAAGAGAAAAATGAAAGCGCAGCACACGGTTAAAACGGAGGATTGGCAAGCGAAAAATGTTAACGAGGATCCGAACAGAAGTACATACAGCATTTGTATGTGTCTAGGATTTAAAACTCGATTGCCGTGCAGAGGCCGATGAAAAATTGTCCAGGATAAAAACTTGGCTGAAGGATCAAGACGAAAGTAATGGAGAGGGGGGAGGGGGGGGGAAGCGATATTTATTATGCGCTCTGGGACAAATCCCCTCAAGCGCGATGATAGAGAGGAGAGAGTGAGTTCATAAAGGACCAGATTAAATTATAATAATTATTTTTATAATAATTATTATGAGCGTACACGCAACAGTAATATTTTATTCAGTTATAAAATAAGTTATAATAATTATAATCATATAATAAAGTAATAAAAAATAAGTTGTAATCATTTATTCAAGTTGCAAGATGGATAAATTTAAAGGGAAATAAAAAGAAAAATTATCAATAAAAATATTCACTCAGTTCATTACACATGAACAGAAAAATTTTGTTTAAAAACATTCCTGATAATACACCTGAAAATACCCGGAAAAGGCGGAAATTATGATAATTATATTATTATAATTACGGGCGTACACGCAAGAGTAATTTATTCAAGATGCAAGACGGATAAAATTAAAGCGAGATGAAAAGAAAAATTAAAGGGCAAGACACGGTTAAAACGGAGGATTGGCAAGGGGAAAATGTTAACGGGGGTCCGAACATAAGTACATAGATCTGTATGTACCTAGGATTTAAAACTCGATCGCCTCATAAAGGCCGATGAAAAGTTGCCCAGGATAAAAACTTGGCGGGAGGATCAAGAGGAGAGATAATAGAGAAAAAAGAGTGAGTGAGTTCATAAAGGATCATGTAGCCTTCGTTTTAATGCTTTGTTCCACGAAGGCTACACCAGAAGGGCTCTCACGTCCGCAGGATAGCTACATGGCAAGGAACGAAGCTAAATGGCTCGTTCACGATAACGAAGATAAATCCTTGGTAACAGGGCGGTATCTTGAAGCTCTATAGTTACGCGGCATGCTTTCCGAACACATACTCTCCGACAATGTTATTTTTCACCTGGTCCGTGTCATGGTTCTTTTTTTCTATACTTTCTCACCTGAACATCCTTATAATTTGTCAAAGACCCAGTGATTTTTTATAGCGCTTTCGAGATCACACAACGAACGGTATTTTGTCCCTATTTTTTTTATCCTCCTGTCGATAAAGATAATTATAAATAACAATACTTGTATATAATATAAGTAAAAATGTATATATATAAGTAAAAAAAGTTTGTACTTTTTACAACACCTTCTTGTCGACAAACCTCGACAATTTTTTATTCGTCAATTTTCTAGTTTTACATACACTAGTTCAAACTAAAATTGTCAATACACGGGAAATGAAAGGACAATTTCGTGTATTCAATTAAGTGAGAAACGAGTTTGTCAATTATTTAACAAAATTATTTTTACTCAATTCCGATTTTGCGAAATTATTTTTTACAGTGTAAAATTACAATTAATGTGACCGATGGCACTTGACCTTACACCCAGAAAAAAAATTTATTTGACGGCAACCGTTTTTCATTTAAGTAACCACTTACTTAATTTAAATAAATATTTATTTAAGTCAAATAAATATTTATTTAAATCAAATAAATATTTTACTTAAACCAAATAAGCGGTGGCCGTCAAATAATTTTTTTCTGGGTGTACTCCCTTTAAAGGCGATGGGGCAGCGTCTCTTACGCCGCGGCGAGTTTTATCGTCCTTCGGATCCGATCGAGTTGCTCTCATCTGGAAGCGAACATTGGCGCAGGCAACAAAAAAAAATAAGAAACGCCAGCGAAAACAAGCGACCGCGACGCCGGAGGGTCACGCGTCACGTACTGGCAGCTTAATCGATGACTTCCCGCTGAATTGACTAGTCCGTCGATGCTGGTTCGGCAATTGCGCGGCTGCCGTGTTCCGCCCGAACGAATGCGACTGTCGTCGAGGATCGTTCCATATTATATTATCCCCGCGTCGAAGCCCGACCGACGAGAGTGTCCCTGGGAAATGGGAATCCACCGACGGCAGCCCTCGTTGCCTTCCGTGCTCCGTAATTACCGCAACGACGAAATCCGGACCGGGAGAGTGCCTCTCGTCAACAGCGAACAGGAGATATCGGAGGAAAAAGCAGCCAGCTGCGTTTTTTTTTTATACCGTGGGGGAAACGAGTCATGTTCTTCTCGTCTAAAAGATACCAGAGAGAAAAGACACGGAAAACATAGAATCCAACAGTGTCCCGTGTCTCTCATGGAAATCCCCAAATATTTGTGTGTTGTATATGCATAATTAATTCGTAAAATGAATGTTGCATTATTCTGATTATTCTGATGATTCTGATTATTCTGATGATTCTGATTATTCTGATGATTTTGATTATTTTGATGATTCTGATTATTCTGATGATTCTGATTATTCTGATGATTCTGATGATTCTGATTATTCTGATGATTCTGATTATTCTGATGATTCTGATGATTCTGACTATTCTCATTATTCTCATTATTCTGTTTATTCTGATTATTATTTTTTTTTAAGAAGACCTAATCGAATCACTTCTGGAAAGTTTCATGGATAAAATCGGCCCCAATTTGAGAGGGTTGGGAGTGAAGGTGTCTTAGGTAAGAGCGACTCTCACGTTCTGAACGATCTGAAACCTGACTGGTCCATTAATGCACCAAACGAACTCTGATTCCACCATTTTTCGGCGATGTTGAAGAACCAAGCGTGATACCCAACCGTTATATGTGACGGACAGGAGGTTGGTTTACTGTTGGATTTTCCTAAAACAACCTGATTTCCAACCCTGAGCCAAGGGCTATCGGTGCTGTCGACATAGTCTGAAATTGGATTGTTTTCGGAAAATCCTAATGTAAACTGACTTTCTATCCGATATCCATAACGATTGGTATTACGGTTGGTTTTGAAACATCAACCAAGAACGAACCACCCGAAGGAATCAGAGTCTGTTTGGTACAAAATCGACTTGTTGATTTGGAGTAGATTGTTAGAAAACGCCCCAGAACCAACCCAAAGTTTTACGGTCGGTTGGGCCGCGAGTTCGCGTCACGTCTTCTCGTCTAAAAGATACTAGCGAGAAAAACAGACATAGAAAACATAAAATCCAACAGACCCTCTCTCTCATAAAAATCCCCACATATATGTTTTCTACATGCGCCATGAATTCGTAAAACTAGTGTTGCACCGTTACGAGTTTTTTTTTTTTTAAGAAAACCTCATCAAAAGCTTTCGAGGAAAGTTTCATGGATAAAGTTGCCATCAAGTCAAGAGGGTTGAGTAAAACAGATGAGTGGTACGTGTACGAATATCCCGCTCGGAGAGCGTACGCAGCTCTGGGGTGAGGCGGAGAAGTTGGCAATCGTCGGATCCGAGAGCTCCGGGAATCAAAGAGGAAGGCGAAGCCGCACAGGGTGCATCGCGCACGGCCGGAATGAAAACGAGAGTAGAGGCAAAGTTAACGGACCCTCCGCTCAGGGTGAGGGAACTCCGAAGTCGTGACGCCGGCCGGGGGAGTAACTGAGAACGGGTCGAAATAACCCCGTCATCCGTACAACCACCCACTCCGCTTCATTCCCATGCGGTTTGTCGGTCGCCGCATATGCACAGCTCTAAATGCAACAGGGGAAACCGGGGCAAAACGGGTCGCTAAGCAATGAAACCTGGTACAATTATACCGAAAGCATAAATCCATTGTTTTTCACACCAAAATTGCATTCATACCGGTCTAGTGGTTAGCGTGCTCGCCTCTGAACCAGAGCACCGGTACACTGAGAAAAAGAAATTGTTGAATTATGCACATGTGCGGTGACATACGTTCAAAGGTGTATTTTGTTGGTACAACGTTTAACAAAACAGTGCTTTATTTGTACCAAACAAGTAACAGCTTTGAACGTATGTCACCGCGACTTTTGGTTAATCCAACCAATTTTTTTTCTCAGTGTAGGTCGACGGTTCGGTTCCCGGTGCCGTTGTTTCGTCGAGAAATAAAAATATGGGCGAGACATAGCTCTAGATATATACTTGAGGCACACGCGTAATTGTCCGTGTGTGTAACAAGTAGGGAAAAGCGGGGCAAAATGGGACGGTGGGGCAAAAAGGGGCAGTGGGGCAAGACGCCATATTCCAATCATTTTTGGATGGGACAATGGGGCAAAACGGTACTGACAATCGGGATGTATCAACAGGGCACAATGTGACATCCAAAAATTATTGGAACCTTGCATTTTGCTCAATGTTCCGTTTTGCCCCGCTCTGCCGTGTACAGCTGTAGTCCATGTTTATATTCTCGATGAAACTGGACGTAGCTCCGATGCCGTGAAGCGGCATCGGAGCTACGCCATGTAAGACTAAGGTGAATGCGATACAGTGGCGAAGTCGGCTGCAGCCGCAAAAATGGGGGGACTGGTTCGGTGCGTAAAGACAAAAAACAGAATTGGACATAACAGTGAAAAAGAGGCCTTAGTAATTACGCGTCAACCTTGCCGGCCCGTTATAAGGCCGTAGTTTTGAGAAGCGGGGGACAATAACGAAAAAAAAATTGTATTGGCACCGGTTTTGGCAATAGCAAAAGCATAGATCCATTGTTTTTCACATCAAAATCGTATTGGCACTGGTTTTGAAAGGATATTAAAAAAACCATGGGGGCAAAACGGGGTAGGGTAAACCAGCCAATGAATGGACACTTTCCATAAGAGCACATGCATAAAAAACGTCTATTCGTTAGCTGTTTCGTCTGCCCACACCCAGAAAAAAAATTTATTTGACGGCCACTGTTAATTAATATTAAGTAAAATATTTATTTGATTTAAATAAATATTGATTTCAATTAAGTAACTGTTTACTTAATTAATATAAATATTTATTCAAATCAAATAAATATTTTACTTAATCTTAGTAAACGGTGGCCGTCAAATAATTTTTTTTCTGGGTGTAACCGTCCATTCATTGGCCGGTTTACCCTACATGTCCCCATTTTGCCCCATGTTCCCGTTTTGCCCCGGCTTCCCCTACACCCGACGAGCAGTGTTGCGCAAAAAATATACATATTCGCGGAAAAGAATATGTACGCAGACGTTACGAGGCGGTGGAAAGAAAGTCGGAGGCCCCTCAAGAGTTCACGGGGAAGAGCTTGAAAAAGTATCGCTCCTTACCGTGTCTCTCTCAGACCTGGTTGGTAGTTTCCGACCAATTTACGAATCGATATAGACCACGCGACTAGGAGTCTACGAGTCGACGATCTGACATCTAAACGAGGCACTTACATTCTCGTTTGCGTAAACGACCGGAGTAAAACGAGAGTGGTGCAGGAGAAAAAGAATAGATAGACACGGGAATAAAAAAAATGAAGGGTTCGATACTCGAGAAACCTTTACGGGAGACTTGATTTTGTCAACGATTCTGAGACGCGGGAGGTACAAAAATATATTCCCTCTTCCGGTGTATGGAACAGGATGAAAGACGGTTGCTACGCTCCTCTCGTGTTCCGCGGGAGGATAATCTTGCTCGTGCCTTATGGAATTCCAAGAAGGCGTTATTGATTTTCAAGAAGCGATCTGATACGTTGAGAGATTTTTAATATAATTTTTTTTTAATTATGATGTAACGGCTGGAATGTTTTTTAATTATTTTCTCGAGGATTGGAATGCATGTAACTCGATGAAAATATAGAGGAAATATGTGAAGCAATGAAAAATTAATAGCAATTTTCTCCTTTATTGGTAAAACAATTTTTTTTTTATTAAGGTAGTACTAGCACAATGACTGACGCCACCTAAGTTCGAGAGAAAAAAGACAAAGATTGCAAACACTTCTCGATGAGAAAAAAATCTGAAAAAATGCTGGCATACAAAAGGTGCTGAAAAGATTGTTTGTGCATAATAATAATTTCAGAATGTTCATAACAAATTACTGAAAAAAAAATGTGCAACAAATTACCCGGCAACCAATTTTTTTTTATTACGAAAATGATTTGTTAATTTTTCTGAATACGTATGAATTTTTTCAGAATTTTATCTAATA